>CAMXCT020000219.1:90821-288025 GCA_947184155.2 Cladocopium goreaui | reverse complement strand
CCGTTTTGGAGGATTTGGGCCGCTGAGCGGCCAAAACGGAACACCAGAGGGAGAGCAAGGAGCACAGCCAAGCAGACCAAGCTGGCGAGGTCAACCTTACCCGCTGCTTTAGTTAACCTCCAATCACTCCCTTTGATTTCCTCTCCACACGTCCCTCTTTTTCCCCCTCCTTATCCAGCTCGCCTTTCTCCCCCTTATCTCCACGCTTTACCTCTCTTAACGTCTTTACCTACAACTATTATTGACGGTCCCGAAAGAGCTGCCCCTTTATTACCTATCCTCTCATGCACTGTTCTTTACTCTCACGCCCCGACTAACCTTTTCTCTCCCCACCCGGGATATCCCCTCGGTCCACCTTTCTTTTTCCCGCGTATTCAATCTTCTTATCGCTTGATGATTTACCGCGTCCTTACCCTTAGTTTTACAATCGGTACACCAGCGTGATAAATACCATTTAACGTCCCGGCGAACCTAGTCCACGGGTGGAGGATTTGGGCGGCACCCTGGTGGAGCGGCCAAAACGGACCACTAGAGGGAGAGCAAGGAGCACAGCCAGGCAGACCAAGCTGGCGAGGTCCGTTTTGGAGGATTTGGGCTGCTGAGCGGCCAAAACGGACCACCAGAGGGAGAGCAAGGAGCACAGCCAAGCAGACGAAGCTGGCGATGTCCGTTTTGGAGGATTTGGGCCGCTCAGCGGACAAAACGGAGCACCAGAGAGAGAGGGGGACAGAGGCCGATGAGGTTGGAAGAGCAGGGGAAATCCGTTTTGACGGATTTGGGCTTCTGAGCGGCCAAAACGGACCACCGACCAAGGTGGCGAGGTCCGTTTTGGAGGATTTGGGCTGCTGAGCGGCCAAAACGGACCACCAGAGGGAGAGCAAGGAGGACAGCCAAGCTGACCAAGCTGGCGAGGTCCGTTTTGGAGGATTTGGGCTGCTGAGCGGCCAAAACGGACCAGAGGGAGAGCAAGGAGCACAGGCCAAAACGGACCACCAGAGGGAGAGCAAGGAGCACAGCCAAGCAGACCAAGCTGGCGAGGTCCGTTTTGGAGGATTTAGGCTGCTGAGCGGCCAAAACGGACCACCAGAGGGAGAGCAAGGAGCACAGCCAAGCTGACCAAGCTGGC
This sequence comes from Cladocopium goreaui, assembly GCA_947184155.2. Classification (NCBI taxonomy): domain Eukaryota; class Dinophyceae; order Suessiales; family Symbiodiniaceae; genus Cladocopium; species Cladocopium goreaui. The sequence continues at coordinate 286,899 of CAMXCT020000219.1, read as the reverse complement.
GAGGTCCGTTTTGGAGGATTTGGGCTGCTGAGCGGCCAAAACGGACCACCAGAGGGAGAGCGCTCAGCAGACAAAACCAGGGAGAGACAGGGACAGACACCTTCGACTTTTTCACCGGTCTCACTGGACACAGAGGTTGTACCTGTGCCTGCTCTCTCTTTTCCTGGCTGTCGGCTTGTGGCGGTTGCTTTCTGTGAGATCCTGTCTGGATACACCGCTTTTCAGCCAACATTTATAAAACATTTCCTGTATGGCAGGCATGTCTAGCTCAGTCGGCAGAGGGCAAGGCCCTTAACCTGAAGATTGAAGGTTCGACCCCGCCCTGCACCCGCAGCCAGCGGAGGAATTGGGGGCGTCCGTTTTGAAGGATTTTGGCTGCTGAGCGGCCAAAACGGACGACCAGAGGGAGAGCAAGGAGCACAGCCAAGCAGACCAAGCTGGCGAGGTCCGTTTTGGAGGATTTGGGCTGCTGAGCGGCCAAAACGGACCACCAGAGGGAGAGCAAGGAGGACAGCAGCCAAGCGACCAGCTGGCGAGGTCCGTGTTTGGAGGATTTTTGCTGCTGAGCGGCCAAAAACCGGACGCAGAGGGATAGCAAGGAGCACAGCCAATCAGGGGGACGAAGCGTGGCGATGTCCGTTTGGGAGGATATTGAGGCTGCTCAGGGCGTGACAAACGGAGTCACGCAGGCAGGCAGAGAGAGACAGAGGCCGATGAGGTTGGAAGAGCAGGGGAAGTCCGTTTTGACGGATTTGGGCTTCTGAGCGGCCAAAACGGACCACCGACCAAGGTGGCGAGGTCCGTTTTGGAGGATTTGGGCTGCTGAGCGGCCAAAACGGACCACCAGAGGGAGAGCAAGGAGGACAGCCAAGCTGACCAAGCTGGCGAGGTCCGTTTTGGAGGATTTGGGCTGCTGAGCGGCCAAAACGGACCACCAGGGAGAGCAAGGAGCACAGCCAAGCAGACGCAGCTGGCAATGTCCGTTTTGGAGGATTTGGGCTGCTGAGCGGCCAAAACGGACCACCAGAGGGAGAGCGCTCAGCAGACAAAACCAGGGAGAGACAGGGACAGACACCTTCGACTTTTTCACCGGCCTCACTGGACACAGAGGTTGTACCTGTGCCTGCTCTCTCTTTTCCTGGCTGTCGGCTTGTGGCGGTTGCTTTCTGTGAGATCCTGTCTGGATACACCGCTTTTCAGCCAACATTTATAAAACATTTCCTGTATGGCAGGCATGTCTAGCTCAGTCGGCAGCGGGCAAGGCCCTTAACCTGAAGATTGAAGGTTCGACCCCGCCCTGCACCCGCAGCCAGCGGAGGAATTGGGGACGTCCGTTTTGAAGGATTTGGGCTGCTGAGCGGCCAAAACGGACGACCAGAGGGAGAGCAAGGAGCACAGCCAAGCAGACCAAGCTGGCGAGGTCCGTTTTGGAGGATTTGGGCTGCTGAGCGGCCAAAACGGACCACTAGAGGGAGAGCAAGGAGCACAGCCAAGCAGACCAAGCTGGCAAGGTCCGTTTTGGAGGATTTGGGCTGCTGAGCGGCCAAAACGGACCAGAGGGAGAGCAAGGAGCACAGCCAAGCAGACGAAGCTGGCGATGTCCGTTTTGGAGGATTTGGGCCGCTCAGCGGACAAAACGGAGCACCAGGCAGAGAGAGACAGAGGCCGATGAGGTTGGAAGAGCAGGGGAAGTCCGTTTTGACGGATTTGGGCTTCTGAGCGGCCAAAACGGACCACCGACCAAGGTGGCGAGGTCCGTTTTGGAGGATTTGGGCTGCTGAGCGGCCAAAACGGACCACCAGAGGGAGAGCAAGGAGGACAGCCAAGCTGACCAAGCTGGCGAGGTCCGTTTTGGAGGATTTGGGCTGCTGAGCGGCCAAAACGGACCACCAGAGGGAGAGCAAGGAGCACAGCCAAGCAGACGCAGCTGGCAATGTCCGTTTTGGAGGATTTGGGCTGCTGAGCGCCCAAAACGGACCACCAGGGAGAGAGAGGGACAGAGACACCGCCAGCTCTCGTGTGATGAGGTTGCCGTGCCTGTGTGCGCACAGGAACATGGACGTTATCATCCCACCCCACCCCACCCCACCCCACCCCCTCCCAGTGGAAGAGCTGGGTAGGTCCGTTTTGAAGGATTCGGGCTGCTGAGCGCCCAAAACGGACCAGCAGAGGGAGGGCAAGGGGCGCAGCCAAGCAGACCAAGGTGGCGAGGTCCGTTTTGGAGGATTTGGGCTGCTGAGCGGCCAAAACGGACCACCAGGGAGAGAGAGGGACAGAGACACCGCCAGCTCTCGTGTGATGAGGTTGCCGTGCCTGTGTGCGCACAGGAACATGGACGTTATCATCCCACCCCACCCCACCTCCCACCCCACCACCCCACCCCACCCACCCTAAAACCAGATGGTGTCGCAGATGAGGGGAAAATGGTGTCGCAGATGAGGGAAAATCAGGGGGGTTTTGGTGTCACAGATGAGGGGGATTTGGTGTCACAGATGAGGGGCTTACCTTTCAGGCCATTGCTTGCTGTGCCATGGCCTGTTGCTCAGCCCAGGCTTGCTGCTTTTGTTGTTCATACTGGTGATGTCTCACAGCGTCCTGGAGCCTCTGGTCCAGGGTGTCGTAGTCCAGCTCCTCCTTGACTTCAGGTTCGTAGTCCGGCTCCTCCTTGATTTCATATTGGTCTGTGTTGTCTTCCTCCTGTTTGACTGGTCTTGCTGTGAACTTTGGAGTTGGTCGCACAAACATGACCCTTGTTTTTTTCCAGGGGGGGCTTTCCTCGGACTCTTCATTGCCATGAGGCTGCACATCCGCGTAAGGGCTTCCACCCTCATCTTGCAAGCTCGTCTCTGGACCAGCTTCTTGCAGACCCTTCTCCATTTCATCTTCTGTTGGGGTCTCCATTTCATCCAGGATGGTCTTCTCACTTGGTGGCTGTTTCTTTTTGACTGGCTGGGGCAAAGGCTTTTTTTGTTTCCCCAGCTTCTCGCATAGAAAAAGACGGAGGTTTTCATCTGTCAAGGTTTGGCGATCCTCATCATCGGGCTGCTCGCTCTCTGCAAAAGCTGATGCCGACTCCTGCTGAGCCAGCGCCAGGTCCCATGCTGCGTAGTATTCCATGGCAGGCTCACAGGGTGCAGGTCTTCTTGAAAAAAGGGAATATATATGGGAAATTGCGTATATTGATTGAAAGACAGCGTTTGTTTTTTTAAAGTCAGTGGTGAGCAATTTCTAATTTCTGCATATGTGGCAAGGTGTGCACAGCATTGAGAGGAGCAGCCAGTTTGATTCCTATATGGATCCGGCAGGTAAAGACATATATATGGAGTGCAAACATACACATTCAGTGAGACGGTAATGACCGTGGACAAACTGAATCAAAGATGGGATAGGTGGGCATCACTTTGCATTCTTACTGTATTTCATGTAGCTCCAGAGGACATTGCAGGACACTTGTGTCAAAATGTTGAAAGATGCAATTTGTATCCTGGTTTGATATCTATTTATGATTTTGTATTGTTTTTTGGGTTCTCACTTCTGGTCAGGTGTTCAATTTGTTTCCCATCACGCAGGGGTAAATGGACATTGAGGAGTATATGAAAGATTGAGCTATATACATGTAGGTACCCCCCTTAAATAGCATATCATGCACTAAAGGCCCAACATGTGTATAGCCACTACATGGCCCAACCTACGATCCAATCAAAACAAGTGCAACATCATTACAGTGGCTTTGGTATTTACATATATATATAAATGGTATATGCACGGTATACACTGGTATACGCGCGGTATACGCTGGTATACGCTGGTATACGCTGGTATGCGCTGGTATACGCGTGGTATACGCGCGGTATACGCGTGGTATACGCTAGGCTTTTCTGGTATACGCGTGGTATACGCGCGGTATACGCGTGGTATACGCGTGGTATTTGCGTGGTATACGCGTGGTATACGCGTGGTATACGCTGGTATACGCTGGTATACGCTCATGACCCCCCAGCCCCAAAACGGTGAGAACCGCCAGCGGTGATGACCGCCTGCGGTAAAGACCTCCAGCGGTGATGACCGCCTGCGGTGACGACCGCCAGCGGTGATGACCGCTTCCTACATAGCGCTTCTTTTTTCCATCCATGATCTCAAGCTGTCTCTTGCCTTTAAAATGGAGGGTGGTTCCCCAGCAAAAACTGAGATTGATTTCAACAATCTCTATGGCAACACAGCCATTCACTTCTTCTTGTAGAAGTTCTTCTTCTGCTTCTTCGTGCGCTTTGCCGTCTTGCTCTTGTCCTTGCCTTTTTTCTTCTCTGTTGCATCATCTTCTGGCCCTTTCTCCTTTTCCATGGAGCTCCCTGCAGCTTTGTTTTCAGTCTCGCCCTGCTCTGACTCAGACTCCGAGCTGCTTTGTTGGGCCTCACGATCCTTCTCAGCAAGCTTCTGCTGGCAAATGCTCATCAGCATCAAAGTCATTGGGTCAATGCGGGTGTTGGCCATGTCCTCCCCCAACAACAGCGACCCATCGGACATGACACAAAAGCCAGATGGTGGGGCTTCCATGGTGCCAGGAGTCAGGAAGCAGTGGAACTTCTAACAGGGGGATACTCGGGCCTTCCAAAACACTACAACGACACACAAATTCAAAACTGTGGAAGGTTCTCCTGTAAAGACACCAGCCTTTGCGTGGGAACTGTTTCATGTATGCATGACACAAACATGACACGGTAATGACCGCACAGAGTCAAGTGAACGGCATCAGTTTTGTTTTTTCTCGCTTTCATTGCCAAACATAGCTTCGACAAATGCATACTGCATTGCAAATTGCAGATCGATCCAAGTGCGACACTCAGCCCTGCAGCCAAACCAGAAGATCAAACATGTTTTATGCTTAACTTGTTCTGGAAAGTTTGGCCCTTCTATGAATTCACTGGCTCCAGATCTGAATGGAACAGAAGTAAATTAAAAGAGTTTTCATGTAAAACTCCTGGCCTCCTTGTTTAAACTTCAGCTCACGTCCTCAGCCTTGTCAGCACGCTTCTGGATTTCCTTTCTCTTCTCAGAAGCACTTTCTGCCATGGACTTGATCAGCTCCTCATCGAATCCTCCATTCATCATGCTCTCCACTGAGTCAATGCACTTGCAACCCTTAAGCAATGATTCCTTCAAGTCTTTCGCCACTTCGAACGTGTGATCGAAAGTCAAAGCCTCCCAGGTCCTGCCCTTGTACTTCTCCTGAATCTTCTTGGCACCCTTAACGATCTCCTTGGCAGCCCAGATCTGGTCATGGAAGCTCTTGGGCGCTGCCTGTGCCTTCGAAGGCTTGTTGCACTGCTTGAGCACCGGCTCCAACATGGTCTGCACCTTCTTGCAGAGTTTGTTGACCTTGGCATTCTCCTCCTTCAGTGTCTTGAGCTCCTCCTCGGTCAAATCAGGCTTTGCAGCTTTCTTCGGGGCTGCCTTTGCTTTCCCTTTGGGACCACCCTGCACATACACGACCTTGGGTTTGTCATCGTCCGAGCTAATACTCATGTAGTCCTGCTCACATTCGTCTTCATCTTTCTCCTGATCTCCCTTCTTGCCTGTGTCCAGGGTTGGATTGTGAGATAAATATGTCACGGTAAGAACCGTGGGAGGGCTTTGCATCCAAATATACACCACAGTAAATAAATAAATAAATATTTTTATATATATATATCTGTACATAGACTTGATCGGTGATGACCGCTAACTGATATAAATTAATATATATATATATATATATATATATTATGAATATCTATGATAAGCGGTGATGACCGCTTAAATAAGGTGCTATATATATATATATATAGGCGGTGAAAACCGTTCCATCATGCATGCTGCCTGCAGACAAGTCACGTTTTCCAGGCGCAATCTTCCGCTCTGCCCTCAACAAAGTCTCCCGAACTTCTTGTTCTATGTGGGCATAGTTCACTTCAAGCACAGGGACTCGGTAGACGTAACCAAACCTTGGACAAGCAGGAACATATTCGCTGGTTTGTATATTGCTCGGGAAAAACAAGATTGTCAATCTGTTGCTAAACTATATCCAAGTAACATGTCGCTCTTCATGCGCTCTGCCTTTGCTTCGATGTGTTCTGTATTGTAGCCTTTTTTCGCATATACCGATAAGGGTAGAAATTTTCCTCTGACCTTTGTTTCCACCTGGTTGGTCTCATATTGGATTAGCTTCTTCTCCAACAATGCTCTGACCTTGCCCTTGGCGAAAGAGCCACCACAGAAAGTCTTTGCGTCCTTGAAAAACTGCGTAGTCTCTTCTTCAGACATATTCTTCAAGCTGAGCTGCTTCATGTCCCAGTTCTTATACATCTGGGTGACCAAGTTGTGACATTGCTTGCATGCCATCTGAACGTGCTTCTTTTTCTTGACTGCCCGCTGCTTTTCCGGGTTCTCTGTGTCAACCACTTCCTTGCAATGCTTGCAGTAGTGGACCTGCAAGCGTTTGAATTGCAAGTCCTGGAACGCCATTTCCTCCACAGAGGCATTGGGATTGACCTTCAACGGGACAATGTTCTTCAAGTCCTTCTCGACCTTCTGTTCCACTTCCTCCTTCTGTTCCACTTCCTCGGTGGTCTTCCTCTCCGTGCCATTAACCCCTGTGTCATGAATTTCCACGGTATCTGCAATGGACTCAGGTGGCATGGTGTTCTGTGTCAAGTCCATGGAGTCTCCAAAGAGACCCTGTTGGTTGTCTGGCTGTTCCTCAACCATTTCAGCCATGGGCTTTATAAAGGGAACCACACAGGTTCAGGGCCAGATGCTTCAGCCATTTATACCTTTTGAATGCCATGAGGCTCATGAACGGTGATTACCGTGCAATAGAACAGAAAGAAAAAATGTATACACATTGATATTTGTTTTCTGTTGACTTGAAATGATGCGCGGTGATGACCGGCGTTCCCACTTTCACCAGGGATGTCGTGAACGGTGAAGACCGTGTTGGGAAACTTGCCAGTCACCACCTTTTTTGCTAAGTCGCTTGCTCTCGATTGTGTCTAAAACACATCGATGCTATGTAACGCACTGCAATTTTGCAATGATCCATATCAGAAAGCAAAATAATCATTTGCGACCATGTTCCTGGATCCATTCTTCTGCGGCCTTCTGGTGAGCCAACCGGGCATAGTGTTTGGCTTCGTCCTTTTTCATAGTTTTCAACTTTTCCTTGAGCTCCTTGTGGTATGCCCTGCTGCACACATTCTTCCTATCCATTTTGAGAGGAGGTTTTTCTCTTTTCTTCTGCCGACAGACGTCCTTCACCTTCTTGACACCAGTCTTCTTGTCTCCAGCCTTGTTGTCTCCAGGCTTGTTGTCTCGGTTTCCAGCTGGCTTCTTTTGTTGTTTCTTGACACCAGCTGGGTTCTCCTCAGCGGGTGCTGGCTCTACTTTCTTAGACGAAACAGAAGCAAGGATAGCCTTGACATCCGTGTCCTTCTTTTGTTTTTTCTTCCTCTCAGGTGCACTCTCCGTGGGCTCATTTTTTTCTCCTCTTCTTGATCTTAACCGGTTCTGGCTCCTCTTGCTTCTGCACCGCAATCTCTTCAGGATCTTCCTTCTTTTCCGCATCCCTTTTGATGTTGTCCTTCATATAGGCTTCCTTCAAAGACTTCAAGGTATCAGCAACACTCCTGGCAGGCTTGCTCGCAGGCATAGGCTTGCTCACAGGCACAGGCTTGCTGACAGGCACAGGCATGCTCACAGCTTCAGGCGTGCTGACAGGCACAGGCATGCTCACAGGTTCAGGCATGCTGACAGGCACAAGCGCGGATAGCTCCACAGAATCCTCCACAGACAACGTTTCCTCAGGTAGAGAAAAACTCGATTCCATGGATTCCTGGGAGTCATTCTTCAAATCCTCGAGAGGTAAAAGCTTTGCAGAAGCTTGCTCACTAAACCAAGGTGTGCACGCATTTTTGGAAACATTTCCACATCTTGGGTTCACACCAACAGCTGATCTGCGTAGAGGGTAGGTGCGCACAGTCTCCTCCAACTTTGCACAAGGAATCAATGGCTTCCTTGGCGGGCCACACTTTGGAAAACCAAGAAGACACACCACTTTTTACATATGTATATATAATTCCATAGCAGTCATATATGGCACTCTTTTGGAAACCAAGGAGACAGCATAATATGAACATAACATGTATGGATGTATATAACTGTATAATTAAGTTGTATCGTATATAGCACCCCCACTCAAAGCACTCTTTGCCAACCAGAATCTCTTCCGTGTAGACCATTGCATGCGAGGCTGGTAGGTCCGCAGGAACAGGCGGCAACTGGTCCATGGGATCTTTCAGCTGCTTCATAGATGTGTACTCCTTCAGCACCGCTCTGGTCAAAGGCTTATCAGCCTGCAACGTTTGATACTTCTCCATCGATGATGGCATTCCATCATTCCATTCTTTCCAATGCATGAGGCAGATCATCGTCCCCAAATTTCTTTCAGGCGGGCTCCGCAAACCAAGGGCTGAAGCGAGGCGGCACAAAGCATGGCATCTGCTGCAGAGGTCTGGTGCTTGCAGCTCCTTCCACACTTTTTTGGTGAGGTAGCGATGAAGACTTCCATAGTCTTGGCCCTCGCCAGAAGGCCCTCTGATAGGTTTGACCAGTTTGTCTGGAATCACCTCCAAGCATTGCTTGGCCAGAAGCTCCAAGAGTGCTTCGACATGTTTTTTTTGGAAATGCTTCAATTTCCCCACCACTTCTGCAACCTTTGCTGACTGCTCTTCATTGCAGCTCATGTTGCTCACCAAGGTCTGCAATTTCTCAAACTGCATCTTTTCGATGTTCGAAAACGAAGGCAAGGTCATGACATTACTTAAAAATTTATCAGAGGCATTGGCTTGCCTTGTGAAGTCCGCTGCCCGAACTGTGTTTCTTTTCACAGGCATACCCTTAAGGTTCTCGTTGGATCCTCGAAAACTTGCAGAACATGAGAGACCATGCGCACTTCTCACAACCATACAACCGGAGAAAATGTCTTCTTGTGATCCCATGCAGTCCATGTGTGTAGACATAGACGTGAAACCAACTGTAAAATACAGTGATAACATGTAAACGGTGATGACCGTTGTAAACAGTGATAGCCGATGTAAACGGTAATGACCGCAGTAATCGGTGAAAACCGGTGTGAACTGTAAAGACAATGTTTTTTTGAACAACCCTTCCAATGCCGCCAAGTAATCGCTCCAAGCTACGGATTTGCAAGTCCATCCGTGGTAAGTTCACAAACCACAGAAAGCTAAATATGAATTAGCTGCGTTTACATGGATGGAAACTACAAGGAGTGACTGTATATGAAACGTGGCATTTTTTGTTTCCCACTTTTCAGTATTGCTGAGTCTTGACTTTATACCTCGAATCGAATGATTTTTGCAGCCCAGGCAACCGTTGCATTTCTTCAGGAAGATTTGGGAGTTGAGTGATGAAAGCTACAAAGAGGTTTGGGAAACTGTTGTGGAGATGTGCGCTGATGAGCGTGTCTTAAAGAGGACATGTTGTATGCCTCTGGCATGCTCTGTCCTCACAATGCCACTCATTTGAAAAAGGTTTGAAAAAGTTGCCAAACTCTACATGCTACTGTTGTGGACGTTTACAAAATAGATAAAATTGTCAATAGGATCCAAGTTTCCTTTCAATCGGAAGTGAAAGATCGTCCCAGTTACTTGGGACATGGCTCATGGACCGATGCAGCGAGGTTTTTGAACTAAACATTGAACTAATATCAACGATGATAACCGATGAGAGATGATAACCTCACTTGGAACATGATAGAAAAGTTTCGCCGGTGAAAATCGCAGGTCATGTTAAGATAAAGTATGTTTTTTTGCTATATGTCACCACGTTTTTCAACATACTTAGCTTCTACGAAAAATTAAAGAAAAACCCTGGTTTTGTAAGTTTTCCTAAGTCCGAGCTAAGTACTTTTTTTTACTTACATAACTTTTGTAACTAGTACTTATAAGGAGATATAAGTAAAAACCTGACACCTTAGCAGGATCCTGCCCGACGGGGCGAGGGCTTCGTGCGTGGGGGGCTTGAGTGCATCTGCAAGCGATGTCTCAGCCGTATGCCACGGGGGCTCTACCTGAGTCTGGCGGAGCACTGCGGCTGGTCCTCCTGAGTCCTGAGTAGCTGCGGGCCCGTACTCTAACTAATTTGTGTGTGCCAAAAAGGGCGCGAGCTGCCGGCAGTTTCACCCTGTTTTCATGTCAGTGTGGTTTGTTTTGTCACGCCTAATAGGCCCTCAGGCTGTAATTGGTGGACAGGCAACCCCCTGTCGGTCTCCAGAAGGCGCAGCCGTCGGTTGTGCCTGTGCAAACTCTATGCTTTGGAGTTTTGGACCCAAGCTAGTAGTGTGCCAGCCCACCAGCGCGCGCCATGAGCCGAGTCGATGTGCTGGCGGATGACCGCGGCCTCCAGGGATGCTTCAAGGTGGCAAACATCCAGCAAGAATGGGCGCAGGACTTCATCACCAAGCACAAGTTGGTCACCCTGGACGACTATATCTACTCGGTTGCCAATGATACATGGGAAAAGGGTGTGGAAACCTTGGTGTCCCAGGTTCCCACCCTCCGGGACAACATGATCGCGCTAGCGCGGTTTCGTAGCGCTTTTGACATTGGCCGAGAAGCCTTGCGCCAGGCTGCAGCGCCAGCAACGAAGAGTGCCGATTTGGACGAGCCTCTGCCAGAGGCGACTATGAAGTCTCTCAACCAGGATTGGGCTCGCCGGTACAATTTGCAGCTGGATCCGTCGTTGGAGCCCTGTGAGGCCCTCCGGTCCAGGCTCTACCGAGAGTTTCGGAAAGGCCAGCTCACGGTCATTGAGGCTCGCAAAGTCAAGAGCGTCATCACAGTGGCCCAGCCCAAGACACAAGGGTCGGTTACTCTGGGAGACAACCTCCACTTGGAATTTGAGAAGGAGGAGGGTATCCCGATCAAGAGCTGTGTGGAATATTACCTGCAGATGCGGGTGCTTGCTCATGCTTTGGCATGGGCGGGCAACTACCAGGTGGATTATGAAGGTGGGCGCCACTGGATGATGGACCTTTCCACCGTGCTGGGCTATGTGGATGTCGCCTTGCGTAGTTCTATCGAATTCGCAGGTGGGTCCATGTTGTGGCTGCAACGAAACGACGTGTTGACACGGGGCAAGCTGGCGACCTATGTCAACAGAGGCATGCCAGGTTCTGTGGCCATGAAACAGGCCTTGCACGAGACGCACTTCGAGTGGCGGTCTCCCTTGGCTGCCCCGCTGGTGGTGTCCTCTGGGTCTGGGTCCCCAGGGACCACCAAGCGGAAGCAAGAAAGCAGCCCTCTGCCTGTGGGTGAGGCACCGACCAAGCGGCCGCGCACCTTGAAGGCAGATCGGTGGGCCACAGTGAGCATGATCAAGGGCGGTAAGCGATTGTGCAAGCCGTACAACGACGGCAGGGGGTGCAGCAACTCGCAGTGTGATCAGATGCATGCCTGCGATGTGAAACTGCCCAACGGAAAGCCTTGCTTGAGTCGGGCCCACACCAGGGTCCAGCATGAGGAATGACTCCTTCCCCCCGGGAGGTGTGCTACCCCCGGGGACCCATGTCTGGAGATAGCTGCTGCGCTGCCTGCCACGCCTGTTGGACGGGTGGTCTCACTCAGGGACCCCCTGGTGGACCCCCTCCAGCGACCAGTTGACAGAGCGAGTGCTGACCGCCTCCGGGCGGCGAAGCCAGTGGCATGGCGAGGTTTGGGGGATCTGCCCCAGTTCGCGTGGGCCAAGCCGCTTGTGGGGTCATGGTTGGTGATCGACCTTTGGGCTGGCTTCAGTGGGCTGTGTGTGGCCCTCCTTGCGATGGGGGTGCGTTTTCACGCAGTGGCTGCGGAAAACGACATTTTCCCGGCCCAGGTGGCGGAACAGATCATGCCGCAGGTGGTTACTGTTGACGCGGTGGAAACTGTGACAGGGACCATGTTCCGTCCTTTTCTGCAACGTCGGCAAGTCAGAGGAATTATTTTAGGCGGAGGTTCCCCCTGCCAGGGCAACTCTATTTTGAACACTGGCCGAAAAGGGTTGGCTGATACCCGAAGTCAACAACCTCAAGAGTTGGTACGTATCCGCCAGGAGCTGCAAGACCTCCCAGAATGTGCGACCCTGGAGATTGTCACGTTTTCGGAAAACGTGGCCTCTATGCCCCGCGAAGTCATGGACCAGTATACAGCATGGATGGGCTTCCCACCTATCCTCATCGATGCGGGCGCTTGCGGATGGGTGCAACGGGCGCTTGCGGATGGGTGCAACGGCCCCGGCTGCTGTGGTTAGGCCAGGGTCGCTGCGGGGTGTCTCCTCGTTGCACCCCCCCGACGGCTGGGTATGGGTCGAGTCTGGGACCGATCCCCCCGAGCTGCGCTGGAAGGGACCCAAGCCAATCCCTTTTTGATGCTGCGGAAGTAGTTAAGGCTGCGGGACAAGGGGCTATGCATCCGTTCACCAGGGAGTTTTGGCACCCCTGTGATCGGGTCAAGCTGGTTCCGCCAGAGGCGGCTGCTAGATTCTATCAAGATGAGAGGCGGTTTCCCCCCTTGGCCTACACAGCAGAGAGTTTGCTTTGGCGCAAGGATGAGTGGCGTCAGCCGGGGCCTGAGGAGCGTGCCCAGATGATGGGGTTTCCTGCGCAGTGCCTTCAGGCCGTTCAGGGACCAGCGGCGGTGCGTCGCCAACGCCAAAACAGTATGCTTGGCAACGGTTTCCACCTGCCGATGATTGTGGCACTTTTCTGCCTGCTTCCAGGTGTGTTGAGTATGCAGGTACCGCGACCGTTGTTTGACCTCGCGGAGCGCAAAATGCAGGAGCGTTTGGCGGGTACGGTATGGGAACCAGGCCGCTTGCAGGTGTTCCCTGGTTTGCTTTCCAGTGACCAGGTGGTGCAATCCATGCAGCGGACAGTCTTCGGATCCTTGCCAATCTCTGCAAATGTGTGGCAGTTGACAGCTACCCGGTTGGCTCCCTTGCCAGTGTGGCAACTGCAAGCCTATACTGCCTGGGCAGTCGGCCGAGGCGCATCATGTGATCAATTAGGGCCCACCCCGCTGACAACGAGCCATCGGACAGCTCTGTTTGCAGGACTCACCGGGCAGCGCTACCCGGGCAATTCCCGGAAGGGCCTGGACCATTTGCGCAAGGAGGAGCATATCAAACAGGCTGTGGGCCTGCCATCGCCCTTTCGCCTTCGCGAGTGGCCTGAGCAAGATGTGGATTTCGTTCTCCACGCCATTGCAACATGGCAGCAGGCACTGATCGGGTACTCTGAGCAATGCCGCCAGGTATTTCGACAGGTCTGCACAGCGCTGCTGCCATTGGATGATGAGTTGCGCAAATTCAGGGTGCACAGTGCAGTGAAAGTGGCCGCTGGGAAAAGGCCTGCCGTTTTGGCGTTTTTGACTGTGATCCTGCGATGGCCCGACTTGCAGCAACCTTTGCAGATGTTGCAGGGCTATCCTATTGTCGGGGCACTGGAGCCTAGTGGAGTCTTCCGATCCATTACTGCTCGTGAAGCTTTGCCAAAAGAGGAGTGGTTGGGGGATGCAGCTGTGGCAGCTGTGGAGAGGATTGAGAGCTCTCGCCCTCCGCGGTTTGCCGAGCGCATCTATGCTGCCACAGTTCTTGAGCAACAAAAGCAATTTTGTTCGCCTTTCCTTACCAAGCGTTGCATGGATGAGCGTTTTGGCGTAGGACAGTGGCGACCGCTGCAACGTTTCTTGATTGTGCAGCCGGATGGGAAGGAAAGAGTCATTGACAATGCACGCAAGACTCTCCACAATAGTTCAACGGCGATGATGGAAACGATTTACACAGTGCACTTGGACTTCATCCCGGCCGTTATCAAGCAACTGGCGCACCGGCTTCAGGTGACTAGCCCAGGGGATTGGAGTGTCTTCCACCCCTGGGCGCATTTTCGCCTGGGAACGGATGATCTGCCGGATGCATATCGTGGTCTGCCCGTGTGCCCAGAACATTTGCCATACTCTGCTGTGGCAGTCTGGGTACCCCAGCAGGGATGGCGTTACACTATTTTGTGGGGACTGGCCTTTGGACTCGAAAGTGCTGTAGTCTCTTTCAACCGGCTGCCTCAGCTGGGAATTGCCGCTACCAGAAGATGCCTCTATGGTCTTGCAGCAGCTTATTTTGATGACGAGCTGGCCGTTGAAGTGGTGGCAGCAGCCGATATTTCACAACAAGCCTTGCGGCTCTTGTTTACTAGTATTGGTGCTCCGCCCCAGAAAGCCAAGGGATTTGCGCCTTCACCAGATCGCCACTACCTGGGAGCCGCGATTCACTTGGGCTCTGTGATGACAACGGGTTGTGTCCGTATCCAGCCAAAATTCGCGACGGTGGCCAAAGTTGCTGGTCGTCTCCGAGTGGCCATTGCCAACCGTTGTCTTACCAAAGAGGAAGCTGGCAAGCTCCGGGGCGACATCACTTGGATGTTTTCTTTGGCGGCGGGTCACATGGGCCGTATCGCCCAGCCTGTCCTGGCCAAGTGCAGCAGTGATGGCCCGACGCCAATGGATGATGAAGATGTTGTTACCTTGCAGGTGCTGCTGCGCATTGTCCTGGACTGTCAGCCTCGCGACGTCCAGGTGTGCGGTATGGATAAGGTGCCTTTGGTTATCTACTCCGATGCCTCTTTTGAGCAAGGAGTCCTACGCCTGGGGTGGGTAGTGATGTGTCCGGGTACCTCCTACCAACCTCAAGGGGGGACCTGTGAGGTGCCACCAGAGGTCATAGATAGCTGGGTGCCTCGTCGCCAGCAGATTTACCCAGGCGAGGCCATTGTGGCCCTGGTCATTCCGGCTCTCTTGCCTGACCTACTACGAGGCCAGGATCTCCTGTGGTTCGTCGACAATGAGAGCGCGACCAGCACTTTGATCCGCTGTGTCTCATCTCAGTGTGATGTCCACGAGATAGCACAGTTCTCGCACTATCTGCTGAACAGTTTGGACGCCCGGGCGTGGTTTGAATGGATTGACTCCGAGTCTAATCCTAGTGATGGGCTGAGCAGATTAGGATTAGCAGATGAGTGGACACAAGCCCAGGTCTGGTCCCTCACCTCTTACACTTTTCCTCCTGGCCTCAGCCGCGGAGAATTTCTTCAGTCCCTTCAGGTTAGCGTGCTTTAGTGAACAGTGGGTGATATGAACAGTGGGTATGTGTTTGGACTCATGGTAGTCTAACCATACATGTGTTTAGACTGTTGAGTCTAACCATTTTCCAGATGTGTGTGGTATAACCCCCCATCTGTGTTTTGACCCATTGTTATTTGATAACAATGAGGGGTTCACTACCATGCCGCTACTGGAGGGCTGGTATCTTCTCACGTGCAGCGTACCAGTTGAAGGAAAGTGAAAAGAGTGCTGCAGAAGGGTTCACACTTTCTATACATATGTTAGTATCTCGGTTTGCTGTTCATATTGGAAACTGATGGATGGGTAGGGAGGCAACAGAACATACCTTTTGATGGAATGTCACGAATCGGTTTGGAATTCCAACAATGTTCGGAAAGAAGAATGAGTCATTCTGTTGAGATAGACTTTGAATATCTAGCTCCAACTATTCAAACCCAACATATTAGATGTGCCAATGCCACCATGGCGTTCTCGCGCCCAGGGAGATGAAGAGAAGCTCCAGGCTTTGGTGGCCTGTAGCCTTCAGTTCCTGCAATCCATGAGCGACTGGGATTGAACCGGAACTGGTGGAGGCATGGCACCTGTTTACATGTGGACCACATGTAAACAGGAATTCAAATAGGAACAAGTCACAAAAAGTGTAACTGCTGAGGGCTGCACCAACAAAGCTAGAGTTGTGACCTGCCAGCTTTGGTGCTGATTATGGTATGTAAGGTCAGGAGATGCAGCTGTTGGCAAATGAGAACACCACTCTGCGCGAGAGTTTGTTGTCTTTCTCATCGAGCTTGAGCCAGGCAGGGATGAAGTTGGGACGTTGCTCTGCCTTCTTTGGAACAGCAAGGAGGGTTCATGGTTGGAATTTCAGTGAATTTCATCCACATATTTGTTCTACTAGATGTTGCACATTGTTGC
This sequence comes from Cladocopium goreaui, assembly GCA_947184155.2. Classification (NCBI taxonomy): domain Eukaryota; class Dinophyceae; order Suessiales; family Symbiodiniaceae; genus Cladocopium; species Cladocopium goreaui. The sequence goes on along the minus strand of CAMXCT020000219.1, from coordinate 270,784 downwards.
ACCATATATTATGTCATCCATATACTGATATATACTGGTTCATGGACAATCTTGTTCTGATGGTCCCCAGGCCAGCTCGATGGTGAGTGCCAGAGGCCATATGAAGTAATGTAGGGCTAATCCACTTGTAAGTGGGGTGATAACTGATAGCCAAATTGAATCAACTTAGTACCATCAGAATTCAATATTTATACATATATATAAATATATATATATACACACTATACACACATATAATTGCCATGTGTGGGGAGGCTACCCTGTTGGATGTAGATGGATGCCTTGCGTGTGAGTTTTGCCGGACGTGTTTACTTGATTTTCGTCGACAGTCACCATGTTTGTTATTGTTTGTTGTGCTGAGTGCACAGACCAAACCCAGTTTAGGCAGAAGCTTTATACAGGTCAACGACTTCTCCCACGGTAAAAAGCGGCAATTTTTCCAGTGACCTGAAGCCATCTAGCCATCTATAGCCATCTACTCACTGTTTCATTGTTCTATCCACCTGCAGGCAACAGAGAGTTGGAAAGCATTTTATCTTCCATCACGGCAAACGCAGAGTGTGCTGTGCCCATGGCTCAGTCGTTTTTTTCTGCAAGCCAGAGTTGTTCTTGGGGGATGATGGTGAGACGCAAAGTCCTCCGAAGCTAAACATAAGACAAAAACATGAAATGTTAAGGTACAGTATGTACAGTACATGTACTGTACAACTTAAATCAACTTGAGGTCAAGATCCCGATTTTTCTTCCGGGGTAAGTTCTCTCTTAATCCAGGATACTCCAAATCCACACTACTCCAATCGGCAGACTCGGCACTGGTTGCTAAGGCCAGCTGTTTTCAGTCGACTCTTCAATGATTCTCGTCACTGGGCTGAAGATGACCATTTCATAGGGATTCAACCAACCTGAAAAACAAATGTAATATATTATTATTATTACTATTATTATTATTATTGTAATATAATTTAGTAGATGGTCGAGATTTGAGCTGACTATTGGGGGGCGTTCGCCTGACTGAGGGCGATTGGTTGAATCTCCAGGATCATTGTTTCTGGACTTGTGAATTGTGCTATTGGTTTGGTGATGGGGGATACACCATATGTTCTCTCCGGTAAGCAATCCATTGGGTGGACTTTTTCTTGGGACACCCACCTATACTAGTAAGTTCTAACGACTATTTCCACAACTACCTTCCTTCTTCCCAGTGTCAATGTTTAAACATGCTTCAAATCTTGTGGAGAATCCCTTGTTCCAGTATAAACATCATGGGGATCAGCATCCGCCATTGCGCCAAGGTAAAGTTGACCCTCGACTGGAGCAGCAAGCGCAAGAGCGTCACCCGGATCCGTCCTTTTTGGGGCTTGGAAACGCCGTAGAGGTAGTAACCCTATATGGGGATGGAATTGGGGAATATCATATGTTTGTAATCCATGGGTCATGTTGATAGGCCATGTGTTGATGTTTGCATTATTTTGTAGGTGTTTGCTGCCGCAGGTTTCCTGAATATTTTGAATTGGATTGAAGCGTCCCATTCTTTGGTGGCTTAGCACCGACAGTGAGGTATTCTTTGCAGTGCTGCCCGTTTTGATCATCGCTGGATGTGACTGGTCCCTCTTCACAACGAAGCCGAGGTAGAGAAAGCTTGATGAAATCGCTGATCCTTCACTTGTCAGAGGAGGGACCTGCGCTTGCATGGGATTTCAAAGGCATTTTGCAAAGAAGAACAGGGCGGTAATTAGGGCGGTTGGGGCGGTATGTAATATGGCAACAATGGATAATAATGGACCGGATGCAATTTCCTCCTTTAGCTTTGCAGTTGATGCACGCCCAGTGACTCGCACAAGGACCGCTTCGACGAAGCCCCGAAACCAGAAACTCGGCTGATCATGCTTCAAAGATGTTCACAACATCATCCATTCCTAGTCAAGCCTGAAAGACGTAGCCACTGAAACGCTGCATTTGCGCATGATTTTCCTGCCGAAACTCAGAAAACCATAATTAGAACATATATATATAATTATATATATATAATATGTATATATAATATGTATAGAAACTGTGGATTTTCAACTACTGAACTCAGTTAACCTGGGGGGGAACCAACCAGTGAATATTTTGTCTGAGGTGGATCATCATGCCAGTCTGAGGCTGGTGTACTGAAGTGCTGGAAAACTGGTCACCTTGTTTAGGAAAGTTTCAATCAAAACAAATTCACCATCCAAGCCAATCAACTTAGTAGGACATGACTAGGAAATAGACATTTTGTTTGTTGAATTTATTTGGGTCAGAATCTGATGCGGAAATATCATTTCTTTGTTACTCTCGTGAAGAAAAGAATGCTAAATGGTCAGGTGCAATGTATGTCTGGTGTTGTCCAGTGATAACTTGCTTTCCTAGACAGATTTCATAGAATTGGATGATGGGAAAATTTACAGGAAAACTCTATATTTGATGGTAAAAACCATGGTTTCCTGTAGATTTTCCCTTAAACCAATCCATTGATGATTTCAAACCTTCACTGACCCTAGTAGTTTAAAGCCCAGCGGCCAGGCGCACAGGTGGCTTTGAAGACCAAGAGGAGACGCCTTTTCGGCGTGGCCGGCTGTGACACGTGGCCGGTTGATCACCAGCTGGCAACGTCTGGTCGGTTTCCCGAATTATTTCTATTCCAAGCGGGGTATGGTGAAATTAAGTCCTGATTAGTGATGCAATGTCTGTATGTTTGTGTGTGTAGGTGAAGACAAGATTGGTTACCAGCTCACATTGGTGTTTTAGTTGAATAATATGATATTCATGTCCCATAGGATCCATGGTGCTGCTATATATGGCAACATGGATCCCATCAATATACCGCATTTATGGCATATGTACCATCACCATGGATCCTATGGGTGTTTGAAGAGTTCTCACCATCCGTTCCTGAGGAGCCACCTGCTACCTCCAGGTGCGACACTGAAAACAGGGATTGGATTCCGGCGAAAGAAATGATGATCTAAAGGCCAAGACATTGTTGGGAAAAAAAGGGAACATGATGAAACATGATAGAATGGGGTTCCATCATGGGAAATGATAGAAATTTATATGTTCCATCATGATAGATAGAAACTAGAAATATGGGAAATTGATGATAGATTGTTAGTCATGGGACGATAGAAACTGATAGAAACTCATAGAATGGGGTTCCAAATTTCGAGACAATATGAGACCATTCAAGTTGATGACCTTCGATGTGATGAGCGTCAGGCCGAGATTGCTGCATCAGCGATCTACCAGAGAAGAATTGCAGGAGCACTGAGAACAGCATCACTCTTTGGTCAGTGGTTTCAAATAAAACATAGTGAATTTATACATATATTATACAGTACATTAATGCAAGCAGATGGCATGGTATAGCTCAACTGCCAGAAAGTGTGATTTGATTCGAATAATTGCTGACTTGGAGAGTTTGACTGCAACATGTATGTCGCCCCGGAAAAGCCAGCTCATTTTGTATTAGCATAAAATGACAAATGGGCCAAATGGGGATATAAATTAAATCAACGAGTGGAGTAAGAACAACCATCAAACAATTTGGAACTATGTATATATATAATATATATATATATATGTATATCATCTATCTTGGAGCAAACCTACATCTTTCATATTCGCCCATTGTCATCCTATATCGTATATGATAAGACGTCTCTACGACGACCATTTTTTTTTGTCTTCCAAGGAGGCGCCTGCAACTTCAAGGCCCTTGGTCACTGCCAGGATCCAACTTTGGAACATTTTGGGGAGCAAATGGATACCCTCTGGTAAACTAACATAGCTATGGGAAATCACCATTTTCAATGGGAAAATCCACTATAAATCACCATTTTCAATAGCTATGTTAAATTACCAGAGGGTAGTAGTTGTTGAAGGTGCTCAATGTTGGCAATTCTTGAGGTTTTTACACTATGTCATTCAGTTGGGAACACATCTTCGTAGTTTTGGGAGTATATGAAGGTTGATGAATGTCACACACACACATTGAGACATCATATCATCATATCATGATATTGATATTGATATCATATGTACATATATATATATATACAGTATAACATTGATATAGCATTTGTATTTTTGTTCATCATCCATGTTGCAGGTCTATGGGAATGCAGCCCCTTAATGATTACCAAGGTGGTTAAGATTCGCCAAGAAAAAATATGGTTACCATTTGCCATTAACCCCCACGGGATCCCATTGATATATCCCATGATATCCACAAAATGGGAGTTAATGGCATATAATTAATGGGATATCCATTTTAAGATATTTGTGACCTATGGCATTTTTGAATATATTTGATATCCCATGATTGTACCTCCATTTTTGTCGATGATATTATATCTCTCCATTATACTCCATAGTGTGTCACAGTCTAATGACACTACCGTAGGTGGACAAATTAGTCAACCCCCCTATAGACATCTCGAACCCCCCTCCCCCCAAAATGTCAATGTTATTTGTATGTTCAAAGCATGGCCATGAATGGACGAAATAAATCAAAAACCAGAGGATTAACATGGAGATATAAGACAGCAACATTGAAATTTCAGGGGCCCCGGGATAATTTATACATGACACACCCGGGGGTTGATGAATTTGTCCATCGACTGTATGAATCCACCTTGGCCACCGGCTGCTTCACCGGCGCAGTGCAGGCCCCGGTTGCTCCGGCAGCGCTCTCTCGACGTTGAGGAGCGTAGCTGGGAAAAATCCCATAGATTCAGAATGATTCAGATGTCAAAACAGAAGCTCATGGCCTCGAGATACTTTCCCATGGCCTATGGTTTTAATCATCCAAACATAGCCAAACTGGGGAGGTATCTGAAAATCCGAACCAAACAAAATGGAGACATTCTGCATGTGGAGAAGCCAAGCAGGATCTGCCATCGACCCACAGGCCTTGGGGCGTTTTGCTGTCATGATCTTCAACCATCCGATAAATTGATTGAAGCATCATTGTCATTGATTTCAAAGCATTCTACTTTTTTTTATCATCCTTGTCATTGTTGATCTTTTATGATCCAATATGCAGTTGTATGATCATAAATTTGATAAATCATAAATGCAGTTGGATTAATGATGATCATCCAATACTGATTGATCATCCTTGTCGTTAGTCATCTCCAAATTCTGTCATTATCTTTTTATTTTAAGCCGTCGGATGATGGTGATCTCCTGAAGAGGCCACCTCACCCACCGCATCCACCTCACAGCTACGTGAAGCAACGTACCATGGAGGAGCGACTTTCTGAAAGCCTGGGAGGATGATGGGATGATGGTTGAACTTGTTGAAGAATGTTAGTAAAACTAACAGTTTTTACCACTCATATTAGTTGATGGTTTATACATTTTCAGACCACCCATTTACGGTAGAATTCGGGATGGTGGATCCTATTGTTTTGCCAACATTACTCATTTCGTCATGGACACTGGATGTACACATATGTACAATATGTGCTTGACAATATGTCACTATGTGTACAAAAATTGTGTGTGTGTATATGCAAATTATATTAGATACAGGCATACAGTAAACACATGAACATATGATGTAAGAAGTCGTTTCACTATACTTCTGGAATACGAATAGCTGCTGAATATGTGTGGTTTGTTCATTGCTGGTATTTGAGAAGACGAATCTTGATGACCAGCTGAGTAGAGAGCTTGAAACACAGTTGTTTTCAATTTCCAGCGTTTCACTAGACATAACCGGGTGATACAGCAGCAAGAATAATCCCCTCTCCCTATTACTAAATCTCCCCCAAAATAGTAAAAACTACCCCAGATTATTTGTTTTGGGAAATTTCAGATTGGTCAATTTGACTTTTAATTGATCGCCTTTAGACAACAATTTAAAAATCAAGGTCCATTTGAAGGTTCTACCCCCTTACAATTAAAACTGGTTAGCCCCGGGGTGTTTTTTTATTAAGATCCGTTTGTTACAATCCAATATTTCAGTTTTTGTTTAATAAGGTTTTACATTTGATAGTAGGGGAAAACTTCGAAATCCAAATGTTGGCCATATGTTCTATAATTAATATTAAAGGGGATTTAATCGATTTTGAAATCGAAAATGTTTTCATTATTATTATTAAGGTTTTAAATTTAAATAGTAGCGGAAAACTTCGAAATCCAATCTTTGGCAATATCTTAATTAGATTTTAAACATGGATTTAATCGATTTTGAAATCGAAGATTTTCGTTTTTTCTTTAGAAAAATAAGATTTTAATGTTATTTGGGGAAAGCTTCGAAATCCAAATGTTGGCAATATTTGAATTAGATTACAAGAGGGAATTTAATTGATTTTGAAATCGAAAACTATAGTTTTTTTTTTTGATTAAGGTTTTGAATCTATTATTGGGGAAAAGCTTCCAAATGCAATTTCTGGCAATATTTTAAGTATTAGAATATAAAATAATAAAAGGGAATATAATTGATGTTGAAATCGAGACTTTAGTTTTTATTAAAGTTTTAAATTTATTATTAGGGGAAAGCTTCGAAATAATTTTTGGCAATATTTTGATTAGATTTTAAGAGGGAATTTAGTTGATTTTGAAATAAAAAATTATAATGTTTTTTCTTTATTATATAAGGTTTAAATTTATTATTACGGGAAAGCTTCTCCACCGAATATTAAATACCCCCTAATAATAAAAACTACCCCTAGGTTTTATTTTTTGGGAGGGGCGGGCGTTTAATATTAGGGTGAAGGGATTATGATGTAAGATGATGTGAGTATGGCCAAAGCTGATTTCCCCAAGCAATACCCTTTGGTACATAAATTCACATTTGCTATGGAAAGTGATCATTTTTTAATACGTATTTTTAATCGGTAAAATCCTCTATAAATGGGCCATTGTCCCTAGCTTTTGAGAGGGTATCGAGCAAGGGGTGTATAGATCCCAGTAAGGCAAGCCATCTGAAGCCATAGAAGGAACCCAGCGCACCTTCAGTTCCACGAAGGCCAGTGGGTAGGGAGAAGATTCAGCCATTCCAGGTACAAATAGATGGGAGTTTAGTTGGATGATGTACCCTGATTTACCCTCAAACGTGTTGATTTTCGTGAGCCATGGCTAGCTTAGCTACCCAAAATATCCAGAAATGTAGGATAATCACATAACTCACAGAACCATAGTGGTGCTGTCACAATTGAAGACTACTTTGGTGCTTTGAGCCTTTATTAATGCCTCCGCATCCGTTGCTGGGATGATTGGTTTCGGTCATCAATCTAGGGTATGCAAGTTTGATCTAGGAATGTTCATGTTTTTTTTTGTTTTAAATTGGAGAAATATGATCATGAGTTTGTGGCTTGATGTGGCTTGTTGTTCGTGCCAAGCTCAAACAGCAGGGTTGAGTTGGATGCAGAAATATTTCTGAGCCCACCAAGGGAGCCCCAATTATGGCCCAAAGTGTGTTCGTCATGTTTGATCCCAAGCCTCTGCAAACAAAAAAAGATCATGGGTGTCTTACGCGTAAACCCCAAGAAACAAGCCTAGATTCGGCCATGTTCAGGTCATTCCTTGATGATGACCACGAGGCATGGATGTGGGCAGATCTTCACAGCAGGGGGATGAGTCATGGAACAACATTTCCGACCTTTGACGATCTTTGTTTGATGGCACTGTTTTCCCTCTCCATCCAGACTTGAATCCATAAAATTATGGATACCCTCTAAAATTGGATACCCATAAAAAGAGTTGATGGTTTGACATCCAATTTGAATCATGTAACGAGGCCATGTTTTGACTCATTCCCAAGTCACTGACCCCAAGTCACTGACCGCGATCGCCCAGGGGGCCCAGGATCCCTTCAACGCTACGGCTCGGTCCTCTTGGAGCCGACAATGCTCCGGCTCGGAGGTGGAGTCGCATGGTTGACCATGGTGGCCATGGAAAAAAGGATCGAAATTCGGGAAACATTGAGTTTCCCTCTGGTAAACTAACATAACTATGGAAAATCACCATTTTCAATGGGAAAATCCACTATAAATGGTGATTTTCAATAGCTATGTTAAATTACCAGAGGTTTCTTGTGAGTTTTCGTAAGTTTGTGAAGAAAAATACATAAAAATCTGGAGCTTAAGGTGTTTTTTTATTGTGCACATGTCTTTGTTAGATGTTGGTAAGACTGGGGCAAGTATCTAGTGTTCAAGCTTCTCGTGACTTGAAAAGGACGTGGTCCAAACATTGCTGCAGGCGGTCATTCATTCCCACTTTTTCATCCACAATATCAGGTCCTTTCAACTTTGTACTGGCAGCTTTGGGATGTTTTGTGGCTTTGTCTTCAGACCCATTGAACCCTTGTTTTCCTTGATTGCTGAATGTATAAAAGCCTCCAAAGGTTGTTTTTTTTTTTTCGTGTCATTGCAGTACGTATTGTGAAACTCAGATGCGTCATATATAAATCCTTACCACGATTTAGCCCCAAAATGGATAGACACTGCCCAAAACTTATTGTTTACCAGCATGTACCAACCATTTAGATATCCATTTAGCAACAAGGTCCCCCATGGATCATGGTACCAGTACCATCCATGGAGCGTAGCAGGTGTCCAGCTCATCACAAATGTCCTCGACGCATCGGGCTTTCCTGGGAATTACCAGTAGCTTGGCTCAACGGCGCTGGATGATGCTGGATGGGGGGTTCATAACTTGATATAACTCCATTGTAGATATAACTTGATATAACTGGATGATGTAGTTATTGTAGATATAACTTGATATAACCAAATCATCCAAGCCATTAGACTCCATTTGAGCTTTGAAATTCATGGTTGATCATATGCGTTCCTTTGTAACTTGCTATTTCATGCTCCCATGGAAATTGCATACCTGGAAAGGGGCACTTGATGATTGAAAGGTGAGTTTTTGTCCTTGATAACAAAATTGATGAATATCGATGATTCTGAATTTGGTCTATTTTTGATCATGTGCGTCTCATGTTTTACTCAAGATGGTTGTCCTGCTGAAGTAAACAGATTTCGGATGTTCCCAGTTGATCGTAATTTCTGTATTCAGATTTTTGGCTGGTGTCTCATCATCTTCCACAAGACGCTGCTTAAAGCAGCCCAACAGTAGTCGCATCAGAAGTTGAGCCTGTGCTGCAGTGCTGTGGTTGGCTGTTAGAAAACGTTGTGCCAGAGACACGGAACAGATGAGAATCATCGTCTTTCATCACCCTTCGAGTTCCATTGAGGCTTCGAGTTCAAATCCAATTCCACAGATGGGGCATCGAAGGTGGCGCGTGCCGGTTCCCATTTCATTTCAATCGGCAGATCATCAAAGCAGCTAAGACCCCAATGTGTACTGTGAGTCAAATTTCGGCCCAAGCACCTGCAGATGTCACAGGAGTTGGTCATGTTGTGTATACTTCGGTAAAAATCATACGTATAAAAGCTATAACTTACCTGGAGGTCCATGTCCAGGTGACTTGTGTCACTTGTCTGCAAGGCCAGAAAATTGCGCATCCCTGGTCGAAAGCCTGAAGGTGCAGTATGTGGTGTCATGTAAAAATGGTGAAGTTGAAAAAAAAAATCCAAAGCATTCTCCCGGCTTCTTGGACGATCTTGGATGATCTTGTATGATGATTTAATATGATTTAATATTTTTTGAATGTCCCTTGGAGTAATTTGGTAGCCATGATTAGCTAGTGGAGGCTCACTCCCTTGGACCGCAGGCTTGATGCTGCCACAAGTACCCATGCAGGCGCGAGAAATGCAGTTTTGCCCGACGTTTGACGAAGATTCAAGCAGGACATGAGATCCTCAGTAGCTACATGATGCTACATGTTTGCACGTTTGATCCACGCCGGTTTGCAAAGGCTTGGAGATTGTATAGTACCATTAAAGTACTCTATCTCCCTGGTCTCGGTCCTACAAGCGGTGCGGTTGTCTCAATCAAGTCCAGATGGGGATGAGACATAGTCTCAGGAGGAATTCCGTCCCCCTCCACTGATAGTTTTGGAGTTTTGGCCCAAAAATGGGGTGTCAACAGTGGATTGCTTCAGATTTGCAAAATAGCAACAGTTGGTGGTTTGGTGGTTTGGTGGTTTTCCAAAATCTGAGAGTGTTTTTCTCTCTCTCTCTCTCTCTCGGGGCTCTTCAATCTTTGACCTTACACGCACACACACACACATCATCAAATATCCATGAGTTCTCAAGTATCTATTTGGGATTGTTTGAAAATGTTGAAAATGCGGGATACCCTCAACCTCAAGATTCAAATGATTCTAATGGACAACATATGGTTCTGTCTGAAAATCCCCAAAACCAAATGGATTATCATCATGTTCTCTACTTTCAAGTGACCATTTATGGGTATCCCCCATGATTCAGACACATCTCAATCATAGTATAATTAGCCCATCATATCCCCATGAAATCCGCACTATATCACCATGTTTCTTGGTTCAATGCCCAATCAATCCCAATCCCAAATCACCAATATAAATCCCAATGAAGTCATCATTAAATCTCATAAGTGTCCATTTTCAGACATCCATATGAAGTGTTCAACATTTCTCAACCATCGAAGCTGGGGATAGCAGCTCCAGGCCGGCCATTCGCCCGCTTCTGAGCAACCGCTCAGTTGTCGTATCTTGGTGTCCAGTGCGATGCCATCCAGGGCTGCATATATATATATATATGTGTGCGTGTACACACGTATATACAGGCTATGTATGGCTATGTGATTTATATAGATGTATGCTTGAATGTATATATATATATATTGTAAGTTTAGCTATCAGAATATCATATATTATAATGTATAAATATTTATCATATCATATCATGTCTTAATATACCTATACCTGTCTAACATTATCCGACCGTTTGATCACATGTAGTAATATAGCATGCTTGTATACCCAATGATTTGGACAAGTTTTTCTTCGAGTATTGTTGATTGGAACAGCAATTCGAACACACTTTGCCACTGGTTGGTGGCTCAAACCATTTGTGTTTGCATGCTTAGAGTAGAGGAGATCCGGGAAAGATGAATACAGGCCAGCTGTATACATTTGAGACATATATGCACTACGTGTACATATTATATATATATATGTGTGTGTGTGTACACATCATTGTATATACATATTTTCAGCAAGTATAGACAGGTTTTTGAATGATCATCTATATTCACATCAGTACAATAATTGTCAGTTGTCCATACCCCAACAAGCATGAATTAATTGCTTTGAGATAATGAATACTTATATAGCAGTACATACCGCTAACTAGTACAAAATGGTACTAAATATAACTAAATGCTACTAAATATCACTAATGTGACTATATATATATATATCATTATGTATTTCATTATTATATATATAGAGAGAGAGACTACAGGCATGTCTCATACCCCGCTCCTTAAGGTGACTCTGGAGACCATGATGAAAGATCAGAAAGCGACGCCATGGCGTCCTCCAGCGATGACCAGGTGACCATGGGTCGTTTCAGCCGCGTTGGTGTTCCAAGGTGAAACATATCGTTTGTTTAACGTGTTTTTTTTGAATTTTCTACGGTCAACATAGATGATTTGTTGATTTGTTGGCATGTAATCATCTCAGAATGAACCATAGTTTTTTTTGATGGGATGATTTTTGTTGGTGATGTCAATTATTGGTGATAGTTGTTGGTGATGTCAGTCATTTTGACTCACAACAGTCTAATTGCCATCTGGCTATTTAACATAGCCATGGAAAATCACCATTTTGAATAGGTAAACCATCTATAAATGGGCCATCTATACCATGGCTATGTTAAATAACCAGAGGGTAATCATCAACTTTCTGAACGTTTGACCGCCCCGGTGGGACAGGATGCAAAGCCGTTGCCACGGGTTGCGGTGAAACCGCCAGCGCAGGAGAGTTCTGTGAATGGCAGGGGCATCAAGGGACCCACATTTTTTGTAATTCTTGGTATTGAACAATTTTTACCCTCTGGTAATTTAACATAGCTATTGAAAATCACCATTTTTAATGGGAAAATCCACGATTAATGGTCATTTTCAATAGCTACGTTAAATTACCAGGGGGTACAGTTTTCTTTTGTCATGTTTAGGTGTTTTTGTCATGTTCAATATGTTTGGAAGGAGGGACAATGATTTTTGATCCATACCCATAGATGGTACACTGTATACTCCTATGTGTTTGTGCACAAGAGAGGACACAGAATGAGAAAATGATGAAAGACAGATTGTGGGATGAGCCCTGATCCAATGCTGAAAGATCTACAAGATGTCTTTGATGTTCAAACGACTTATCTGGCTCAGTGGCTGTTCGTCAGCCTGGTTTGCTGGGTGATGTTGTTTCCTAGGTCTCCATTTACCCGTCCCTAACTTTAGTGATCTAGTTATACTATGATGGATGAAAATTCCAAGCCAAGCGGCCCACAGTTGCTTGGTGCATCTTGGTTTGAACCATTCAGTTTGGGGTTGTATAATGTTATATAATTACCCAAAATTTATCAAATTTTCTGGTTGCATAGGGTGTGATGGTAGGATCCCATTTTCTTTCTGGTGCAACTGTTTAAACCATCCATCCCCCTATAGTTTTGCCCATACCCAGGGACCCAGGGACCCAGGGACCCAGGGACCCAGGGACCCATGTCGCATGCGGTACCCCGTGCAGCATCCCAGGACAGAAGCCACTTCTTTCAAATGGAGATGGCGTTCCAAGACCGGAGGCGGCTGCTACCTCGGTGAATCTGATGGCTGTTTGGTGGTCCGAAATTCAACAAGAAACACCATCCAATGGTCACTAGATGTCACTATCAGGGAAGTGTTCTCCCGAGACCAAAAAACCATGGAGGGCTATTTTTTTTTTTTCGTCGCAGGTTTTGGATTGTTTTTGGGTTTCTGGTTCTATGCTTTCCTGTTTCTCTGATTTTCTGCTTTTCTGCTTCTCTGCTTTTCTGCTTCTCTGCTTTTCTGCTTTTCCTGCTTCTCTGCTTTTTGCTTGCCCTGCTTCTCTGCTTTTTGCTTTTCCTATCTTTGCTTTTCTGCTTCTTTGTTTTCCGTGCTTCTCTGCTTTTGTACTTCTGCGCCTTTCTACTTCTACTATTCTGCTTTTTCTTTTCTTCAGTCATGTGTTTTTGCTGCTCCACTTCCTGCTCCTTTGCTTCTTTGCTTCCTGTCGTTACTGTCTCTGTGTTTTTCATTTTATTTTGCTATATTCTGTTCTGTTTGTATCCTAAATGAAACCCTAGAGAGACCCTAGGTGAAACCCAAAGAAACCCTAAAGAAATCCTGATAAGAAACCCTACATGAAGCCCTAAATGAACCCTAAAGAAACCATAAATGAACCCTAAAGAAACCATTAATTAATCCTAAAGACACCATAAATGAAACCCTAAAGAAACTTTAAATGACACCCTAAATGACACCCCAAAGAAACCCTAAACAACACTCTGAAAAAAAACAATAAATGAAACCTTGACTGACACCTTAGCTGAAACCCTAAATTGACACCCTAAAGAAACCCTAAATGAAACCTTAAATTGAAACCCTAAATGAAACCCTAAAGAAACCTTAAATGAAACCCTAAAGAGAACCGAAAGAAACCCTAAATGACACCCTAAATGAAACCCTAAACGAACCCTAAAGGAACCCACTTGAACGTTTGGAAATCGTGAAAAGAAATCATGATAAGAAACCCTGGAATGAAGCCCTAAAGAAAGCTTAAATGAACTCCTGAATGAAACCCTAAATTGAAGCCCTAGATTGAAACCCTAAAGAAACTCTAAATGAAACCCTAAAGAAACCTTAAATGAGACCCTTAATGAAACCCAAACTGAAACCCTAAATAAACCCTAAATGAAACCTTAAATGAAACCCTAAACGAAACCCTAAAGAAACCCTAAAGAAACCCTAAATGAAACCCTAAAGAAGCCCTAAAGAAACCCATTTGAACGTTTAGAACTCCGTATAAGAAACCCCGATAAGAGACCCTACATGAAACCGGAAAAAAAACCTAAATAGAACTCTAAAGGAACCCGAACCCTAAAGAAACCTTAAATGAAACCCTAAATGAAACCCTACATGAAACCCTACATGAAACCGTAAAGAAACCCTAAATGAAACCCTAAAGAAACCCTAAATGAAACCCTAAAAGAAACCCCAAATGAAGCCCTAAATAAAACCCTAAATGAAACCATTAATGAAACCCTAAATGAAAGCCTAAAGAACCCTCAAGAGACCCACATGAACGTTTGAAGCACCAAAATGTAGCAAATACCATGCAAATGAGAGGTTGAAATGCCAAAATATGACAAATAGCATGCAAAATGGAAGGCACACATGGCAAATACCGTGCAAAATGCAAAGTGACCATGCCAAAATGTAGCAAATACCATGCAAAATGACAGGTTCTAGTTCCAAACTATTGCAAATACAAGGCAAAATGGTACCGGGAAAGAAAACCAAAAAACATCCAAAACCTGAGGCAAGAAAAACAAAAACTATTCTACACCCAAAAACCATCCCCACTGTTCGAAAAGATAGCCACCAAGTACTAGCTGGTCATCTTCTGTAAACCACCAGGTTAACTAGTTCAAAAGCAAATGATCATATTTTTTTCTGCTGCTTCCTCATTTTCTAAGAAGAAAAATGGTCAGGATTTCCGTCTCCGACCTGAAGCCACCAGAGTCTTGGCCGAGCCTCTGGGCAGCAGGGGGTATGAGCACCAGCTAGTGCATCACAAATGGGGATGTCCTAAAATGGGGGTACCCCAATAGCTGGATGACTGATAATGGAACACCCTATTAGTTTTTTATTAAATGGATGATTTAGGGGTACCCCAAATTTTCGGAAACTTCCAAATGGGGATACAATGGAGATAGGATGGAATAGAAAATGTTGGGTTCTTTGTGGGTAACCCAAGTTGTCATGCAAATTGTTGGTCATCCCATTGCCCGGCGGAAAAAAGACCTTTCATGGCAGGCCAGCGGATTCCTCATAATGCATGAGTGATAGCCAGGGAGCAGGGATTAAGTATTTAAATGATTTTACATGTGTGAAATCAATTGAAATCGCGGCCATATTCCTGAAAAAATGATTATAGTTGATTATAGTGAAATAAGTGATGGACTTATTACTCAGAGTAAACTCGTGAATTATCGAAACTAATAATATTACTTAAGTGATGGACTTATTACTCATAGTAAGCTCGTGAATTATCGAAACTAATATTACTCACAGTATATATCCCCAATGGGCCCATCACCAGCCTTGACAAATGGAGCGCCAGTCAGGTCGCATGAAAAATGCCCTCACTGGACGTCGGCTGTCCCACCTGGTGAATGTCTCAGTGATGGCTTTTCACTGGTATGATTGCTATCATTTGCTATATCATTTGAACAAAAAACATGTTAAATATAGTGGCAATATACCAAAACATATTATATATATATACATATGGGTACGGTATGGATCAATACCTATGAAAATACCATTTTGAGTGGGATGGATGAAGATCCATTTTAACCCAGCGATTTTGATGTGAACATGATTAGTGGTATCGATGTATTGGACCGCTCTCTCTCTCTTGGGTATGACTAGGTCCCTAGGTCATGGGTTCCCCAAAATGAATCCAAGTGATTGGTTCCTGGGTAAAGCAACAATTTGATATGTATATATATAGATAGATAGATAGATAATTATATATACATATTGTATGCCACAAGATGCCAGCAGTGTGCACAGGCCTTTCCAGGCCTGCGAATTCAATATCAGGATTCTAAAACAACCATAGGCCATTGCTGTTGATTCTATATCAGGAGATAACTGGATGTTGAGAATTGCCGGCATTATCCCATTCCCCTCACATGCAATTGCCAAGCTGCAACCTGATACCATGGTGAACATTCCAAAAATTACCGAAATGGTCTACGATGGGATGTCGTTCAATGTGAACCCAATTTTGGGGTTAAAAGCAGCATTGCCCCGTACATATCTTGGAGGTTATTTTTTTAGAATCGAGCCATCTTTAGCACTCCGAAAAGAACATACAAATGATGATATGTCGCGGACTGCGTCATGGACGCACAGGGCACAGCAGTGCAGTGCAAAATCGATGATATACATATTACATATTGCATAATAATAATGATAATATAATAATAATTATTATTATTATTATATTATAATTATGTATGTATATATATATATATAGTGTATAATGAATTAGATTCATATATGGAAAACCCACCACTTGCAGATCTCCAAAACGGGCCAAACAAAACCCATGGGATTTTCCAGGTGGCACGTCCTGAGCCGGACGTTCACCAGCGGCGTCGCTCCTCGGTCTCCTGAGGTACTACAAGGTTAGTTTATAGCACTAATATTGTTACCCTCTGGTTATTAAAAATGGTGATTTTCCATGGCTATGTTAAATAAACAGATGGTAATAGTATAATACCTGAATAATATTAACAATATTAGTGCTATAAACTAACGTAATATTGTATATGAACATTTGTTAACTAAACAATAATTCAGGTTAATTTTGTAGGACTTAAAACCTGAATAATTATATAATACCTCGGTTATTACTATTTAAGTTTAATAGTTGTTGGAAATAGTCAGAATTATCCACCAACAACTATAGTATAATTAAATAATACACTATTTATAACAATGGTTACTATGGTCAACTACTACAACTAATAATGGGAATCAATACGTAATAGTTTAATGAGAGTGTTAACCAATGGTTATTAAGCATAACAATATGAATAATGCCAAATATATATATATATAACTATAAGATACTATAAGTATATTATCATATTACCCATACCAGGCATCATTATCAACCAACAACTATGACAATTAAGAACCATTGTTACTTTCAGTATTGTTAACAATAACTAAAAATGCTATTGCTCACTATTAATTGGTAGTGACATAGTGGGTCATTATATAGTACAAGTAATCGAGCTTCTGAAATACCTTCAATGCAGGCTCCAACTTGGTTTATCATAAATGAATCAGGCCATCGTCTCAGGATTTTTGTCGATTTGACAAGACTAAGCCAGACTAAGCCATACCGCTTGATGTGGTTGTGGCTTGCACCTTAGTACCTTGCTTTAGCAGAACCCCTTCCACCAACTTCCGGTGCCAGTTTGTAGTTCGCAGTCGTGGCGAAAGAGCCCCTCGGTGGCAGTGCCGGGAGTTTGCCAGATTGCCTGGCAATTCTAGTTGGGCAGTATATTGATGTATATTGTAGTCTAGAAGATTGGAGAAATGTTTACAAGAATCAGATGTTGCTAATTGCTAGGCTCTTGTTCTTTTCTTCTTGGCAACTCCAGAAGGGCAGACGTTAACGAAACGCTGCTAATGTTTTAACTCAAAATTGCCCTTTGCTTTGTGCAAGCCCAAGGCTTCACAGAGGCAAAAATGGACAGGTTTAAAACCTTGGAAGATTCAGCTGCGGGTTCCCACTCCATGTCGGAATAGGATGCAATAGAACAGACCAGGCCGTTGGGCCGCAGCGTAAGGAAGTCCAGTTGGGAACAAGATGGATCTTCTCACCATTTGTCGGCAGAGGAAAAATGCACAGCTGGTTGCTTGCCAACCCAGGGTTTTTAGCAAGGTGTGTTGCTGTATTTCGGCAATCAAACTTGACTCGCCCTAATTAATACCTCACTGCGACGTCATTGGAATTATGAGAAGTGGATTGGGTTAGCGCGCATTTATCATAAATCACCATAAATTTATATAAATTCATTATATCTCCGTTATTATCCCCACATGAATGGTTGGACACTGTTGGATATATCATACAAATGATGATACTAAGGTTGATAAGGTTGGATATATCATATAAAATCTAGGTATAAGGAATAGATCTGATACAATGAATGGATCTCCAGTCTGACTCCACTGGGTTTCTCAAATCCACTCGCTAGGTACTGGTGACCTTGGGTGGGGATGACCATTCGATTTGCCAATGGTCCTTGCAACCGCGAGGATTCAGCTGGGCGGCTGGGCGGCTGGGCGGCTGGGAGTGGAACGGAGTGATTTCATGGGTACATAACTCACGAAATAATGGATGCCCATAGGCATTGTCAATTTCATGGGAAAAATGTTCCGATTCTGGTATACCTTCTTTTAAGATAGTTTAAGAATTTTGAGACAAAACCAGGTCAGCATGTTTTCTTACCTATTGACTCTTCCAATTTTCGTGGATTTTTTCCATGGGGATTGAAGTGATTGGTTGGAAATTAATTTGGAGGGACCCAACTTTGGAGACTGAGCACCATTGGACGCATAGATTGGCAAGGGTTCATACAGTTCATACCACATTCTTTAAAATGCAAAAATGTTGAAACATCTGATATCCACACATACACGCGTATATCCGTATATATAATATTATATAACGTTGTAGTTGCACAACTTGTGCTGCAGGTCTAGTAGTGGTTGTTCCCAATCATGTCAAATTTGCGAAATGAATTCAATTAACTAATTCCCACAGTTCGCATTTTCCTACTTACTAGTTGTGTGGTAAATCTGAGTTGTGTAGGGCATATATTTATTTGCGGCCATGAGAGGGGAAATATGAAGACCATCTAGAAATTAAGCTGTTTTTTTTTTGGGCATGTTTTAGCACTACCCAGGTAGTTTCAACTAAGGGGTTGTGAAAACCAGCAGCCAGCTATACGTGGGTTTGTGCGAAAGTGGGAGAGATTGGGAGAGCCTAAAATCACATGGTTGCTCATAATTATGTTCCTCAAACTTGCCATACATAAATTAGGGTAAATCCCTCTTGTCTGAGACAAACCAATTTTATCAGATTGTTCATGAATTCATGAAATAGTTCCATTGAATATACCCATAAGATCCCTTTTTCCCAGCTTTAACCCCCGAGTTTGACTGGTTACACCAATTCGGCTCTAACTTTTGGTTGCTGAAACCATGTTTTTTGTTGCTTAAATCCGATCAAATCCATATACTTTCACTACTTTCACTGCTCAAATCCCCATTCAAACTGGTTAAATCCCTATAGTGATCCAATCTCCACTGTTCATTGAGCAAATTTTCATGCTGTAAATACACATGCTCAGCGCAATTTTAACAGCTCAACCTGATAGAAAAGATAGCAAAGTAAAACCCTGCTAGAAAGAACCCACTGGTTTAAATGAAGTTTCTATCTGTGGGGATTCCCTGGTTCATATTTGGAGTCTCCTGCAATCCTCAATCCATCAGTGCAGGATTTGAAGAGGATCTCACACCCACCTTGCGACATCCGTGGGAGCCCAGGGAGCGTGCCAATCGCAAAAGTTTGTGTTTATTACCCTCCGGTAATGTAACAATTAATGGTGATTTACCATAGTTTGTCTATAATTTTCATGGTTAATTTCTATAGCAAACTGATAAATTACCCATTGAGCAGCTACTCCTGCACCTCCAGCTACTTTGATGTGGCGCGGTGGCTGTGGGCTCTACCAGAGTGCCAGGCAGGAGAGACTTTTGACGTGGCCTGTCCCACGACGTGTATTGCAGAAGAATTTAAAAGAAAAAACAAAAAGGAACAACACGAACAAAATGATAAAAAAGTGACCAAAAGAATCAACTCAAGAATTTGCATGCGCAATGCACCAACAGACCGGCTTGTAAAACCGTGAAAAAGAAGGACAGGATGCTGGCTGGCTGGCTGGCTGGCTGCTGATGCTTTGCTGGTCCATGCCTTGCTGTGCTGCCCTTGACGCCACCATTGGCTTGCCGTGACTCCAGGCTCCGAATGCACCGGCGCTCTGGATTGTCTGTGGTAAATGACACCGGTCAGTCTAACGACCCTTTTGCTGCACAGTGATGGTGAAAAAGCATTCATCGGCAGGCTGGACCTGGCTAAGGCCTTTGACCATGTTCACCCTGCTCATGTTTGTTGCCTCTTTCGACACCTCGTCATACTCCCTGAAGTGGTCAAACTTTTTGGCGGTTTGGGTTTGGAACCTGCTGTTTTTCTTTACCTATTTACACCCCAAACCTGAAGCCTTGGAAGTTGTGGACGAAGTCACGGCAGTTGTGGCTGCTCTGCCCCTCAGCCAGGCGTGGTGTATGGCATGGGTGCTGATTCCATAATACCAACCCCGAAGCGAATTTCTTCGAACACACGCTGCAATCTGTTGGTCACCACGTCTCGCACCCTGCTTGTTCTACTTGATGAGAGGGTCCAAGACGTTGGGATTCTTGGGCGCATGTACCAAAGGGCCGAGACCCAGCCTTCGATTCTTCCGTGGTCGAGTGGCTGCCCCACACTCGTCCAAGAGTGTTAGAAGATCGGTAATTACGACTAAGGAATGACTAGACTATAAGGTATCCCTTCTGCGCTGAGCTGCTGTGCTGCTGCGGCCATTGGCGAGGTTGCATGCCGCTGTCTTGGCGACATGTGGCTTGGGACTGTCTGGCGGCACCACGGCCAGACTTAGATGTTCATGACATGGACGAAATTCAGGTGAGACTTGGGTGGCCGTCAGGCCGCGATCCGGCTTTCGATAAATAAGTTATCGATTGGCTGACAAAGAGTTCTAGAACAACGGTATGACTAAGAAATGACTAAGGTTCTGTTCGGCTGCTGTCACCCTTTGAGCTGCGCTGCTATGCTGCTGCGGCCTTGGCCAGGGCGCATGCTGCTGTCTACACACCTATCCTCAATGTCTGAATGTGATGGGAGGTACCGAAGAGATTTACCCTTATTTTCAGCATGTTTGTTCCGCTCTTCATCACATGTGTTGGGAGTGTCCGCAAAATCCCCATCGGGACCTTGACCTCAGACCACTTGATGCTCTTCAGGAAACATTGGCCTGGGAGACAAATGATTCTACTAAGGCAGATCATGCTACAAGATTGGTCAGGTTCGCGGTTGCAACACGTGCTGATGTGTTGCAGCAGCGATATGAGGACGACTACAGTTCCTCTTCCTCCTTGGCGCTGCCTCTGGCTCCGGCTGCTCTGTGCATTCGTTGCATGTGCGGGCATCGTTGATGTTGTGTGCATCACAAACCCCTGTGTGTGCTGACTTAAGGTTCCTGTTCACTAAGCTTCCTGTTCACCACTAAGGTTCCTGTCCACTAAGGTCTCACTTATAGGTACTAACTCTGTTTGCGGTCATATGGCGGCGCGGCTGCGGCGAGAGATAACCCCTGAGCTGCTGGCACAGCATGGTCCTCGTCGTCCTTCTCGTCGTTGTACCTTGTCTAGACGTATCAGGTTAGTTCAGTACGTTGTGCCATCCAAAGCTGGCTTTGGCTGGCTTTGTCGAAACCGTTCAATCAAGGATGTCCAGCCCTTAGACAGTGCATGTCGAAACTGGATTAGAAAACCGAAACAAGCCTCTCCTGACCTGTGCCGACTGCATGGTGCACGGGCACCACTGGGACTTGAAGTTCTTGGCCACTCAGTGTCAAGTTAGTGTGTTGCACAGGTATGCTTGCAAAGTGGGGGATGCTCTGCCTGCCAACTTGCTGTCTAAGGTAGGCTGGCCTCGGACCTTGTCGCAAGGACTCCAAAAGCTAGGGTGGACCAAACTAAGGCAATGGACCTGGCGACATAATGACATGAACTTTCAGATCATTTTGTCTGGTTGTGCAGCCAGACAAAAAGAAACGCCTGAGGTTTCGCATGTGTTGCGGGAATCTTGGCGCCGCAACTAGTTTGAAAAGTTTTGCAACAGTGACAGGCGTGAACCAGGACGAGTTGCAGTGCTTGGTTACGGTGAAAAACGAGTTAAAAAGCTTAGAACTTCCACTCTCACCGCTGATGAGTTGGCTGTGGCTACCGGTGCTTTTGTTTCACCTGCATGTTTTGCGGTTATGAAAAATAGTACTGATTCCAGGATGTCCATACTGTGATTTGCCCGCCGAAAAAGCCACGTTGGAACATTGTGTTTGGCTGTGTGCCATGAATGGAAAACCACATAGTCTCCAACCGGCCGATGATTTGAAAAAACGTTTGGGATGGTCGTTGCCTCATGGCAATGATGCATGCATGAAATGGCTGGCTGAGGTCCGTAACAAGACCTTTGCAGAACGAAAAGACTAAGGAACTGTCAACTTAGGTGCCTGCCCCTTCTCGAAGCTTGCGCGAATGCTTGCGCTGTGGTGCTGCAGACGCGCTGGCTTTTGCAGGCGGCTTCAAAGTCATTCAAAGTCTACATGTCATCGTAAAATACCCATTGATGATGAACTTGAGAGAAGGCTCGGCTGGCCCCAACCCACCGGTGACAGTGTCGATTGGAAGACGCTGGACTGGATGACTAAGGTCCAAACGGTCACGTTGAGTGACCGCCATGATCCTGATTAAGGTATTTGCCTATGATCTGAGGTTTCACCGATGCCGTGCGCATCCCCAAGGTGACGTTTGTGTATCACTAGGGTTTCACTTCCCCAAACACTAAGGTGATCACTATGGCCTCACGCACTTAGGTACAGATTCAGTTCTGCCGCCGCTGGCGGCGCTGCAACGGCGAGCGTTGGCATAGTCCTACTACCCCCTTGCTTTGCAATGCGTGGTCCTCGTCGTCTTCTACCAGCTCTTTAAAATACCTATTGAGCCGGCGGTGGAGTGCCCCCGGCTGGCGGTGCTTCTTGGCGCTGCTGGCTGCTGGTGCAGAACTTCTCCGAATTACCGTGGCGGTTTACCCCACGGTCTGCTGCAGTGTGAATCACAAAAAGAGAACAAAAAAGAAAAAAAAATAAACAAAAAAAACACGAATTCAGTGACGAAAATCTCCATTTTGGAGTTGACAAAATTCATGGTCCGAAGAAGGCCAAAAAAAGATCTTGGGATTTCCCAGGACGCTGAGAAGACAAAAAAAATATTTAAAAAAAACAAAAAAGCAATGCAAGATTTGCATGAGTCATTCTAGGTGCTGGCGCTGGCTGCTGATTTGGCTGGGTGGTTGCTTCTTGCTGCCTGCTCATGCCACCTGCACTTCCCCTACTAGCCCCTTGGATGCAACTATCAGCCCTGAGATGGGCTCCCGGCAGCGCATCGACCTCGCTGATGCCATGGCTGCCTGTGAAAGAACCTTTGTGACGCATTTGCGCTGCTGCCCAGTGTCTCCAGCTGCGGCTCTCGATGATGAGCTCTTTGCTGACTCCTGCGCTGCTACAGAATGTGCTACAAACGCCTCTTGCTACCAAGAGATGTGTGACTGCTTTGAGACCATTGGTGTTTTCATGGATGACGAACTTTGGGAATACCTTGGGTTTGTTGATCCTCACCTCGAAATTTGGCCCCATATTTGTATGTTGGCTCTTGCCACCTGTTTTCTTGTGGGTGGTTGTTTCAAAAGAAAGAAACGAAAACTCCGAATCAAGAAACGTCCTTGTCACAAGGCCCACAGACAAGTCTCTTTGATTCGTACATTTGGTTGGTGCAGATTTGCTGGAAAACAAAGGGTTTGTTCTTCTAGGCTCAGGTGTAGACGTCGTGTAGTCAAGCGGTACTTGCAACGTCAAGCCTGGAAGTTTTGTAAACCCAAAGCTCATTTCTGCCCTGTTGACACCAAAACCGAGCAAACTCAAAACGAAACATGGTCTCATTTTAGTGAGAACTACATGAACCTCATGACCTCTTCTAGGTTTAATGGAGGTGCTGCGCCCAAAGGTGTTGTTCCTCGCCGCAAACGGCACAAAAGAAATGTCAGTGATGAAAACAAAATGGGAGAACTTACTGGCTTTTTTGAAGAAATCCTTGAACAGCGGAATTTCCATGGACCAACTTTTGACACTTATGGGCAGTTCTCTCCCACAGACGAATGCTGACCAAGCCTCTGCGACCAAAACAACCAAACGGAAAAAACGTACGAAACATAAAATCCAACAGGTTTCGAGAGCGGAACCCAGCGGTCAGAATGCTTCGGAAGTTAACTACTGGAGTGACAAACAGGGTACTGTAACAAACATGCCTACACCGTGGATCAGTCTGGCTGGTGGACTTGGTTACCCTCAAAACATCAACCCCCAAAAACTCCATGGATTTGATTTTCTTAATTTGCGGACACCACTGGGATCTTCAATTCCTTGCCACTGCCACAACGGCGCGTATTCTCCATAGGTATCTTAAGAAAACTATGCACTCTCTAGGCCAGTGGCCCAAAAAGCTCTCAGGTTAGACGGCAACCCTCAGACAAGGTTAGACTGGGATGAGGTCGTGGATTCGGCCTGGACATGGCAACATCATCGCCTCTCTTGTCGTGCGTCCCTGAACCCATCTTCAAATTCTTGGCTAGCAGAAGGAACCCTCCTTCAACATCAGCTTAGGGAATCTTGGAGGTAGACTCAGAAGCTTGCCCGGATGCTTCATATTGCCCTCAGCGCTTAAAGGTTCTGCAAAGCCGTCAGTTGAGTTCGCACGACCTGGCAGTCATGACAGGTGCCCTGGTTAGCCCGGCCAGGTACCATGTCATGCTTCAAAACTCTACGAATCTTGACAAGCATGCGCCAGGATGTCCTTGGTGTGGCATGGCAGCCGCTACGGCTGATTGGAACCATGTGGTGTTTGTGCCCTGCTATCATCCCACCTCCAGGATTAGCTGAATCCTCTTGTGATGAACTTGAGAGAAGGCTCGGTTGGCCCCAACCCTCCGGTGACAGTGTCGATTGGAAGACGCTGGACTGGATGACTAAGGTCCGAACGGTCACGTTGAGTGACCGCCATGATCCTGATTAAGGTATTTGCCTATGATCTGAGGTTTCACGGATGCCGTGCGCATCCCCAAGCACTAAGGTGACGTCTGTGTATCACTAAGGTTTCACTTCCCCAAACACTAAGGTGACGTTTACGTATACTAAGGTATAGCTGCTAAACTACCAGAGGGTCATGTGTTAAGTCACTAATGATATCTTGTTTGATGGTAAAACCCAAAGCATCCAATAATCCATGTAACATCTTTCTGGTAGAAACTCAAGGTATTTTTCGATAACTGGAAGATTTTTTCAAATATTTTTGGCACATTTTGTAGCATTAATTATATGTTGTTGTTCACAGTTAATTAGCGAACATTGGAAATCACTTTCAACAAAACGTGTAAGTCACTTAAGTCAGCGCATTTCGATCTTGGACCGTTTACAGCGACCTCAATGATGCTTCGTACTGGGGGGGCCATCAATTGTGGGTCTTGAATCAGATTTGGGGTTTACTGTGCACTATCCAGATTTATAGGTTCATAGATTCATAGAACACACTTGAATTAATTCAGACGATGATTTTGGGAGTGGTGAAGATGGCCCTAGTAATCCCAATGTTGACTGACGAGTCACTCTCATTTAACGACTTGTTTTGAAACGCAAAGCAGTCCCTGAGGTGGGCTGAGTTGGAAGGCTCCGAAGCGTCACAGCCCCAGAGTGAAAAACCATGATAATGTCACTTGGACGCAGGGTACGGTTTTTTTAACAAGCATTGGCCCTCCCTTACAATGAAGAAACAGTGGTTTTGTTAATTGTGATTTTACCAGTTCTTGGATAAAATGTTGTTTGCTACGCTTCAGAGTCTCCGAGGCCACAGGATCGTTTTGCCTTTCTTGGAAGGCACGAATTGCCACATTGAGTCGTTGTTTTTCAGTTGGTGGTCAAATCAACCACCACAAATTGCCTCTTATATACAGTGAGTTCCTTTGGAAGATGAGTAAGGGAACATCCGAATCAAATCCAAGAAAAAACTGACGCCTTGGGCGATGGTTGTGGGTGGTCACATTGGGATTACTCCACTATGTTCAATTGTTTTTTACTGTAGATAAACATGCATATAGGTGTTGTTTAAATCGACCATACTGACCATACCTGACAGGTTGGTAATCAAACACGGCAATGGAAACTCCTTTATTTAGTTCGAGATTTTTCCATTGAAACACCATTAATAGGGGATGTCCCATTGCCACGTTTGATTACCAGAGGGTATAACCAGTATTACCTGGTAATACCGCCTATTGTTAAAGGTTAACCACTATTAACTATTTTTAACTACTATGACTATGAACCATGATATACCACAATATACCACTACATACCACTATGAACCATGGTTATACCCATTAATCCCATGGTTTTTCGAAAACGTGGCAGGTCTGAGGAAGCCACGCCCAGGGAGGACCCGGATCCAGAACCACGCAGGCTGAGAGTTTGCAGCGCACAAAAATGGGTGGATCAAGGGAGGAACCAACAGGTACTACTCTCGGTGACTGTCTTGTGTTTTGTTATGTTTTGCTGTTTTTTGAAATGTTTTTTATTTTCATGATCTTTTAGCACCCAAACTTTGAACAAAATGGCAGAAAACTAGCTGTTGATCCTTGAAAGGATTTTTGTGTTGCCTTTTCCTTGTTTTTTTCATTTTCTACAGAGACGTGTAAACAGCTGGATGAATCAAATCCTTATTCCGCTTCGCGTGAAAATTGGTCCTGGGCCAAAAAGAACCCAGGGACCCACCTGGAAACTTGCCAACTTACCCACCTGACAGCTGATCCATGGAACCTCTGCCAGGTCGAGGGTATTTCAAGACATCAACCAGGTCCAAATCGGCGAGGAACCGAGGGGAACCGATGGACATTGGTTTAGTGAAACGAAGACACACAGCTGTGGTGGACTAGTGGCTTGAGCCTGAATGGATACCCACAGATCCGATTGAATGGTCCATTTTTGAAGTGCTTGGCGCTTTCAAATGCTAATTTGTTGGCGCATCAAACAGAGTCACTCGCCATTCAGTTTCCTGAGGTGAGGAAGAAAAGAGGCAGATCCCAGCAGTTTCTGGCCTGTGGAGATAGGAATGATGCAATAATGTGCAATAAACTATTCTATGATAAACCCAATAGCGGAACCATGTCCATGATCCACTGGATGTGATGTATTCATTTTGTCGACAACGTTGTTCTCCATAGCAATCCCATCTACTTGTTCGTAAACACTCCCCCAGCACAAGAACATTTTAGCAGTGCTAGTCATTTGTCATTTTGGGTTGCAATACTGATCAGGGATTGCAACGGTTCATCAACATTCAACAACTTCGTCTCTGCAAGATTTCTCGCATTTGTGTATCTATGAATGTCTTCCTATCGGAACCCAAAATATCCTAAATGAAGAGCTATTGATGTGTATAGACTGTATAGACCTAATGAAAATTGTTGATGAACAGGATAACATATACTGTATATAGTCATATGAGTCATATAGTATTATACAGTAATGACATATTGACATACATATATATATATATATCACATAGTATCTATACTCCCTTCCCCCGTTCATTAATTGAACAACCTCCAGAAAGCATGGGATTCTTCGGCCAGAGTCGCCGGCAGGGCAACAGGCCCAACCGGCAAACGCTTCTACCATCACCAACAGCCTGGGCTCTCAATGCACGGCGGTGGATTAGTCCAGAAATGGGGTAGTTGGCTCCAAATGGCCCATCAAACTGTGATGAAACAGATTATTAAGAAACAGTGTTTTCAAAGTAACGAATGTAACGAAGAAGTTATCAGTAATTTTGCTTTTCCTTGTGACATGTTTGTCATTCCGAGGAGTCAGGGTGTGCGGAATGCGCTGCAGTGGGACTGATGGGCAGCCGTGGTCTCTTTCAGGTCGATGTGGAGATTTGGAGGAGCAACAAGACCTTCAAATTAGTTGACATTTCTCCTGGATGTCAGACTATGGAATCATCTTCACTTTGTTTGATACATAAAATGAATTAAAATTAGACATAATGAGACACTCTGGCGATACAAAAAATGACCTGACCTTATGTGTTTGTGTATGGCCAAACAGGCACAAAATTCGCGAAAGTCTCGGTTGCATTGCCTGTGACGTTGGAATTCGCCAAGGATGGGAGAATCCGATCCAATGACTGCTCTTGAATAGGAGTGTGTTGAAACCAAGCGCTTGACTCCTTTAGAACCAGAGCAGTGCGGTCGCCTGTCCGGCCAAAAGATAGAGCTGCACATGGCTTGCTGCTTGGTGTTCAGATATATGATATATGATATATATATATATAATGATATGGTATGATAGATTCATTGTTTGATAGACGTTCCCATCCTGATGGGATTGGTTCTTACCTTATTATGGTTGGTTGCACCCTTATATGATGGGTCTACTAGGAAGGATTTTTGTTGTCCCAGGCTGGACTGAGGTCTCTACAGGAGGAAAACACAGGATCTCCCTCCAGTTTCAAGATGTTCAAGAAGTATTGATCCCAAGTTTCATCATTTTTCAAACAAATTTCCGGATTTCTTGGGCATCACAGTGTTACAAATCCTAATCATTATATCATATATAGATATAGATATATTATCATATTATCATATATATATATATACACATACATATATACATATATATATATTATATCATACTAGCATGCCTCATTTCCAGTGAAAACCTGAGGATTTTTTGGCCGCCAAGCTCCGGCGCAGGTGGACTCAGCGCTGAATCGCAGGACCTTCCAACACTGCTGTGGTGAGGGGCTCGGCGGCCGTTGCTGTTGAGAGGATGGATCTTTCCCACTGAAAATGGCTGTGTTTAATGGTGATTAATGGTGATTAATGATGGTTAATGGTGATTAATGGTGATTAATGATGGTTAATGATGGTTAATGATGGTGATTAATGGTGCTGATTAATGATGATTTCACTTACCCTCAGGTAAACTAACATAGCTATGGGAAATCACCATCTTTAATAGGTAAATCAACTATAAATGGACATGTTCAATAGCTATGTTAAGTTACCAGAGGGTAACGGGTAAATCATCAGTAGATCGTCCATGTTAGCAACTGGTATGTGAAATTGCCGGAGGATATACATATTATACATGATTATTCAGGATCTTGAGCAATCTGGAATGTTGATGAAGTATGATGGTACAATATGATTGATCAATATTGATCATATATTATGAATATTATGAGATTTAGATAGATTTAGCATTCTAGAGGTGCATGCAAGACTTTGGTTGGAACACCCCAACAGGAACGTGCACACGTTGCATCCACCGAGGATGGCGCCTCTGCTGAATCCTGGTGGATTTTCCAGTGAGGCATGGCATGGCTTGGCGCCGCGTCACAGGAGCTGCACTGGAAGAGTTGGGGTGTTACTGAGAATTCCTCAAAATCATCCCAGAATCCGCATGATTTTTCTAAGTTTTGATTGTTTTGCATCCTGAAAGTCTGTGAAAGAAAAGATCATCCCCAAAATTCATCTCATGATATCCTGCAGAATTCAGTCGTTTTTGCTACAGAAGTTGATCAAGAAATGGCTCGAGGTTTTGTTAGGGCTCCACAGAAATCTCGCCGTGGAACAGGCCCTGTGCTATGCAGACGCGTTGCAGCAGGCCAAGAAGTCGTGGTTTTGGCATGGAAATCTATGGAAATCATGGCCCAATCAAACTGGGATAAACTTGGGAGTGACAAGTCGACCTTAAAATGACTGATCGATTGATTGGTGGTTTCAAACACTACAGGTTTCAACCGCCTATTGGGATGATCAACCGGACTCTGGTGGCCTTGCAGGCTTACCGTGCCAGTGGACATGTAGGCAGGGAGACCCTGAGGTGAAGGTAAGAACCGAAGGGAAGAAGCGAAGGTAAGTCACTAGTGACTGGGCAAACTTTGGTTGGGTCTCTTAATCCTTTTTCCGGCTGGTAATTTCAGAGTTTGCTATGGAAGCCATGGCCCATTTAGATCCAGTTATATGTGACCTATCATTTTAATATGTTTTAATTGGTTTTAATGTTGATGGTGATTATCCAATATAATGATAGGTCAATATAGGTCACATATAACTGGATAATGAACACTGTTCCAATGGATGGTGATAATATTATCCAGTTCGCAAACTGTTTTTTTTTCCAGAGGGATCCAGAGGGATCTTTTGGCTAAACGAGAGAAGCGCCAGCACCGGGGTGATGTCGCGCGCGACGAGGCCGCTTCGGTGTGAGGCAGTTCGCAGAACAAATGCGTCGGACTCCCAGATGTATCTTTTGTTGTATGGGGATGTTGGGGATATACGGGATTTATTCATATTTATATAATTATACAATTATATAAATTATATATATGATCATATATGTATGTATATATATACATGGATTTGTCATGGGATGAAATGGAATAATTAGCAACAACATGTAACAACCATTTGGCGTCTTTGGGATGTTTGTTGGCAAAGTCGTGGGATGCAATAAGTAAAAGATGACCAACACCGTTCGGTGCCAAACACTGATGTTCCAAATGTGATGCTTTTTTCATCCCCCTGCCAATTACCTCTAGAAGGAAAAAAACGAGCACCTATAGAATCGGGGAGTATGGGGTAATGACTTAATCTGAAGGGGGATGTTTTGGATGATTTTTCCTTGTGGTATTTGCATAGAAACCCAAGCCCAGAAACCACCTTCCTTGTCGTTTCTTTAGGTGCTGACTTCGTCCAGGGGATTCCAGACAGTCGAGTTCTCAGGAAGTTCAATGTGAGCCATCCCCAAAACAGTTGGTATTTAATGGTTACCTATCATACTGGGCTATGCTGACTGGCGTTACCCTCGGTCCAGTAAATC
Source organism: Cladocopium goreaui (assembly GCA_947184155.2). Classification (NCBI taxonomy): domain Eukaryota; class Dinophyceae; order Suessiales; family Symbiodiniaceae; genus Cladocopium; species Cladocopium goreaui. Next base: position 240,200 of record CAMXCT020000219.1, on the reverse strand, counting down.
ACCATAGGATACCCTTAATAAGGTATGGAAAACCGATGGGTAAATCCAACAACAATATGATCTACGGATGGTGGCGTCGGCTGTGGTGATCCCAGGATTGGTGTTTGCTAATAACAACAATCATCCACCACCGCCACCAGCATCATCATCATCATCATCATTATCATGATCTCACCAGTATCATTCCTATCAATCCTACTCATCCTACCTGGATGTTGTGTAAGAGCCAAGGACTCCGGACTCGGATCTCCGAGATGATGAGGAAGGGCAAGAGGCACCCCTTGGGCACCCCTTGGGCATCTGGTGAGCAGCTTTGCCATATTTCTATATATTTCTGATAAACATAGTTATGTCAAAAACATGTATATGAGCTATGGTCAATACTCATGGTTAATAACCATTAAAAACGGGGCTAGTCATCCAATGGTGATTTAATGGGATTTATAATAACCATTATTTTTGGATCCTTATTATGGATGGGATGACCATCAATGATCAGATTGCTCTGGCGGGAGAGGAGTATGGTTCGAAAAACTACTTTAATATCGCATTTCGATGTCGGAAATTTGAAGATGAGACATATGAGACGACCTGACGTCTTGTTGTCCCAAAGCCATATTCGTTGACCGCAAATCACCCAAGGATGGCAGCAGAAAACTTCGCAACCGCCAATGTTTGAAGCGGGATGGCTCGACCACAATCCTGTTGCTGTTTTGAGTGTCTCAGTGTCTCCTATGATATCCAGGGTTGCTCCAACCTCCAACCCATTGTAGGACAAAATAATACAAAATATATAGCCACTAGAGGAGAAAACATCTAAGTTTACCATAGTTTACCTCTTTGTCTACCCATTGAAGCCCCATTTGGGCGCTTGAAACCCTGATATCCTATATCTGGTTGGTGGTTTGGAACATTTTTTATTTTCCATATATTGGGAATAGTAACCCCAACTGACTAATATTTTTCAGAGGGGTAGGTCTACCACCAACCAGATATGATCGTCCTATGTTGATCAAACCTGCCAGGCGCTTCTGGGATGTTGTCGTATGCCATTCAACGCCCGAACCTCAGATTCTGGGACAGAAATGCGGCAGTGATTTCCTGGTTTTCATATATGGCTATGGATCAATAGCTATGAAAATACCATTTTTAGTGGGATGAACATCCATTTTATCCCAGCTATTTTGATGTGAACAAAAAAGGGGTACTATTGGTTTTGACACACTGCCATATTTTCATGGTGTTCCCAATCAGAGTCATTCTGTTTGTACGTATTTTCAGGTGAGTTTTGCATCATTGCCGGTTCTGTCCATAGTTCATCGCTGGTTTCCATTGTTCTATGTGAAAGCACATAGTTGAGAGAGGCGGCCGGGGACGCTTCCACCTTTCAAAGACTGGGCTTTAAAAAGCCCTGTTCGTCTAAATCGATTTTGGGAACAAAGGGGAGGAGCCAATTGCATTCCAATTGCCTGGTTTATCCATACCAGCTTTCTATATGGGATAACACCCCAAAAATTATCTACATGTCCAATCAACCGAAACATGTCTTCAAACATCAAACATAATCCATGTACCATGGAACAACATGATTAGACATCAAACTTAATCCTCACAACAATTACTGTAACACGTACACAGTTGATCAAACAGTTCCTGGCAGGGAATTCCAGAGGCTTATCCAAAACAGTCTCAACATCATCAAACCAATGGCGTGTGGATCATTAACAATCATCATATCATGGCTGGGAAGTATTATCTAAGTATTATCATCAAAATCATATCATTCACATGATACCATCCGATAGTCAAACATGGCTGGCTGGAAATTCCAGCATTGATAGCTGATTTTCACAGCTAATCCCTTATAAATGACTACAAATGGAGGGTTATATAATGTTATATAGGTCTATAACCATCCATGATCTTCCATGTTTTCAGGGACCATACCCCATGTTTTCAGGGACTATAAGGGACTATCCCCCTGAAGTAACAAGGGATTTCCGTGGATTTCCAAGCCACGTTTGATCACTCACCGCAGGCCGGACGTGTGGCACGAGGACGGCGCCTTCGGTTGGGGCCGGGCGGAGCCGTGCCCACCGGCCGGGACGAAGATGAGCTGCTTGGCGATGCTGGGAATCGCCCCCAGTTTTACTGGTAGTAAAACATGGATGATGGTTTCATACTGTATGGCTTAGTTTCGCCTGTAAAATGTTGCCAGGAATTTCTTGCTGGTTTGAACATGTTTGAAATATGTTCCACATGTATATATTCGGTTGATGTTGTTTGTCCAATCCCATTTGGGATGATGATGATGATGATGATGTTGGTGATGATGGTGATGGTGATGATGGTGATGATGGTGATGGTGGTGATGGATCTGATATGAAAATGTGAAATCATAACAGTTAAGATGAGTTGAGAAGCGAAGGGATGGTGAATCAAACGAGTGTGCAGTACAAGACTCTGTATACGGGCTGGATCATGATTTGGCTTAGTTGTTTGCCTGCCCAATTTGCGAAGAAGTCCTTTTGGATCCCATCCTACCAAGTGACAGCTGAACTTGGGATAGTCTGGAACAGATCCTTGGAGGGCCTCATGTTTAGACGCTGACCCATTCTGGATTGCAACGTAGCTCATGAAATGAAAACACGGGACTCTCATAATCTCTCATTCCTATCCACTAGAATCCTGTAAATGATGATTTTCTATTGTTTGCTGATTTATGTACAAACTTATACTATTAAATTCAACGCGCAACTTTCTTCAACCTGCATCTGTTCGAGTGTTCCATCCTGGTGCAGGTCTGGGTTCCATCCCACTTTGGACTGGAACAGTTCGTCTCCAGCGGTGTGAAGCGGGAGAAGATTGCCGTTGTGCCGGAGGCTGCGTTGACACTTTGCGGGGAAACACCCATTGTTGGTTTGGAACATGACTTTGATTTTCCATAGTATATGGATATGTATATGGGATATATATATATATATATTCCTTCCCATTGACTTTCATATTTTTCAGAGGGGTAGGTCAACCACCAACCAGATGATGGTTTGCATTACATTGTCCGAAGATTTTGCGATATAAAAGTTTAGGAACTGATTTGTTTAACCTGTAGTTATTCACTATAATCAGTTTAACCATGTTTAACCTATATAGTTGTTCCTATTCTTGTGTCTGATATAAAGGTTCACCACAACTTCCAGGATTTGATGGCGTTTGACCCCAAAATTTGGTGGCAAAGATGGCAAGTTTTGATCCAAAGTATGGGAAACCTCACGATTCGGTATGGATTTCATAGGCTGAAAACGTATGAAAGCACCTGTGATCCTTGCGGGTAGATGACTTCGGGCGTTCAGTTACCCAGTTCAAAGTCAGAATTTGAGGTGCCAAGTGCAATGTTTGTTATAGAAGTGGTCGAAGATGGTTGAAGTATCCTAGAAATGGTCAGTGATTCGACGTCACAAGTCATCCGTAGCAGTTCGAAATGGTTTCACGTGTCAAAATAATTTACCCAAGCCGATTTTATGAACATTTATCAACCAGTTGGACGTGGCAATTATATCATTGGCAGTGGGTAGAAACTGTTTTGACACATTAAACTAATTTGTCATTAACTGTCATTTAACCCGCTTGGAAGTGGTAAGTAATTGGCCGTTGGGGGCATGTCTTCACCTGGCCCCAGGCTGTTGATACCGACCTCTTCAATCCTTCCGTGGAAGCCCTGGACCTTGGCCCAGGCTTGCTGAAATCATGATAAAGGTGTCATGTCTTAGGGTTTCAAGCTGGTTGCATCATGTTGCATATGTATATGTATAATATATATATTTACTGGTCAGTAAAGTATTATGTTTACTTTACTTGTTTCAATACTTGGTCCCTTCACCTACCGTTTTTGTATATTTGGGGCTTTGTTTTGGCTAGTAGTGCTGTTAGCTTTGTTTTTAAAACCCCGTATCTCAATCAATGTTTTCGGACGCTGAGCCGTTTCTGTCAAACAGAGCTACCTACAGACGCCATCCTTTTTTACTGTACATGTTGTATTGCTGATTTCTCCAGAATTCGTTGCCCGCCTCAAAAAATGGAGGCTTCAGTACTTTTTTCGGACTTCCTGCTAAACAAGGTAACTTAGTGGCTGCATTGCTACCCTGATTGAATCCTGCCAGTATCCACCTAGACCCTTGCGGCCTTGGCAGGCCTCCAGGGTCAGTATCTCTTCCTTTCAGTCTTCAAGTGGGAGAAGCGCAAGGGCTGGGACATCTTGCTGCGCGCCTACTTTGAGGCGGGAATAGCCAAAGCTAAACCTGGCGGTGTGTCCCCAGTGCTCCGGATCTTCAATCATGGAATGAATATGAATGAATCAATTGTGGTTTCATGTGTAGAAATCAAGTCTGGAGGATCAAGACAAGTCTAGTGGTTTCATTTTTCAATCGTAAGATGAAGAAAATCCAAATCTGGTGGTTTCAATCATGGAATGAATCACGTGTATTTGAGATGAAGAAATCAAATCTGGTGGTTTGTGTGCAGTTTGTTGGTGGTTTTATGTGTAGAATCGCCACCACTTTTCGATCACCAGGAGTTCACTGGAGCGGACAAGGTGCTGCTGATCATCAAAACGCAATCCTTCCACAGTGGGGATGACTTTCACAACAAGGCGCCTTTGTGGGTTCAAATACCCTCTGGTAATTTAACATGGCCATTTATAGTGGATTTACCCATTGAAAATGGTGATTTTCCAGCTAGCTATGTTAAATTACCAGAGGGTATCAACAATCCAATGTGTTCAATCAAAACAGATGTGCCATGATCAATAGTGAAATCATATTTTTCTATGGGGAAACTGGTGATCTAACAATATAATAATTTAATATGTATATGACCATTTGTCAAAAATAGTTGTTTAGAAGTTTAGTATTGGTTGTTGATAATTCATCTGGGTCTACTGTTTTTTCCTCTTCGTTATGAGGCGGCACGCAACTAAATTCAGCAATTCTGCAAGGCAGCGCTAGCAAACCCGCTAGGATTGCGCTAGGTTTGATTGACAGCCATGGCCTCCATGTCGTGAATGTCTTGCCAGCTTTTCTTACAAGTCTGTCAGTTTCCACATATTCCCAAATTTTCGATTTTTTCCCCACCTGCCAGGTGAGGGTTGTTAGATTTTATGTCAGTTGCCTCCTCCTCCTTCTCCTCCTCCTCCTTCTCCTCCTCCTCCTCCTCCGCCTCCTCCTGCCTCGTCCTCTCCTCCTCCTCCTCGTCCTCCTTGTCATCCTTGTCGTCCTTGTCGTCCTCGTCGTCCTCGTCGTCCTCGTCGTCCTTGCTCAACTGCGACCCGCGATCCACAGTGTTCTCTGCCGGACCTCAACCACGACCATCCACGCCCAGTGTTCCCTGCCGGACCTCAACCACGACCATCCACGCCCAGTGTTCCCTGCCGGACCTCAACCACGACCATCCGCGCCCAGTGTTCCCTGCCGGACCTCAACCGCGAGTATCCACGCCCAGTGTTCCCTGCCGGACCTCAACCACGACCATAGAATGTCAGAAAGAATGTCAGAAAGAACGCCAGATAGAATGCCAGAAAGAATGCCAGATAGAATGCCTGCCAGATAGAATGCCAGATAGAATGCCAGATAGAATGCCAGATAGAATGCCAGAAGAATGCCCAGAAAGAATGCCAGATAGAATGCCAGATAGAATGCCAGATAGAATGTCAGAATATATGTCAGAAAGAATGCCAGATAGAATGCCAGATAGAATGCCAGATGATGTCATGTCCAAAGAATGCCAGATAGAATGCCAGAATGCCAGATAATTGCAGATAGAATGTCAGAATATATGTCAGATAGTGCCAGATCGAATGCCAGATAGAATGTCGATAGATGCCAGATAGAATGCCAGATAGAATGCCAGAAGAATGCCAGAAAGAATGCCAGATAGAATGCCAGATAGAATGACAGATAGATGCCAGATAGAATGCCAGATAGAATGCCAGACATGCCAGATAGAATGCCAGATAGAATGCCAGATAGAATGCCAGATACAGATGTCAGAATGCATATGTCAGATAGAATGCCAGATAGAATGCCAGATAGAATGCCTAGATAGAATGCCAGATAGAATGCCAGATAGAAGCCAGATAGAATGTCAGAATATTGCAGATAGAATGCCAGATAGAATGCCAGATAAAATGCCAGATAGAATGCCAGATAGAATGCCAGATAGAATGCCAGATAGAATGCCAGATAGAATGCCAGCCAGATAGAATGCCAGATAGAATGTCAGAATATATGTCAGAAAGAATGCCAGATAGAATGCCAGAAAGAATGCCAGATAGAATGCCAGATAGAATGACAAATAGAATGCCAGATAGAATGACAAATAGAATGCCAGATAGAATGCCAGATAGAATGCCAGATAGAATGTCAGAACATATGTCAGATAGAATGCCAGATAGAATGTCAGATAGAATGCCAGATAGAATGCCAGATAGAATGCCAGATAGAATGCCAGATAGAATGCCAGATAGAATGCCAGGTGGAATGTCAGAATATATGTCAGATAGATTGCCAGATAGAATGCCAGATAGAATGCCAGATAGAATGTCAGAATATATTCAAGATTTGTTCAAATATACGTCCTGACATGTCCTGACATGTCATGGTGGGGATCACACGAAGTAAAGTAATTACGTATTTTACGCGCTAGATCGGCGCTAGCAACGCGCTAGCGAAAATTGCAAATACATGCCCCGGTCCACCCGCAGCCCATTCAGAGGCACAGCCATGTTCACGCTTTGGTAGCTTACAGTAAGGAAACAGCGTTGATCAGGAGGCATGCCAAGAAGCATATTGCATTCAGAGAGGCACACACACAGAGACACACAGTTCAGGAGATAGTACCAGCGACAGCGAATGAAAACCGACGTGCGTTAGCCGATTCCTGTGGTCTTAGAAAGATTTCCAAAGGTAACGAAGAATTTCCACGTTTTCACGTCATCAAGGTAGGTCATGTTTTTTTAAGGCAAACATGAGGCGGCACGCATGGAATTGCGATTTATCAACAAAACCGGGAACAGACATTTTGACAAACCGGCATATATATATATATTACTTACCACTGCTTCAGTAGGATTGTACTGGCCAAATATTTTTGGTGAATTGGTTGAGCACGATGAGGCCAATAGGCCACAGGGTAGATGATCGGCATCCAAAAAGGCTGTGTGGAGACCTTGTCTAAAGTTATTGTGGTATCTTTGGCGAAAGCCAGCAGCAACAGTTTGAATGATCAACTAATATAATATTACTGATACCTATATAGATCTATATAGTGTATATAGCTGACGTGGTATGAGCCGTAGCCAATCCATCTATTGGCAATAGCCGGAGCTTCCACCAGATTTCTGGTGGATCATTGGCTTCGAAGTCACAGGTGCTGCGGGAGATTGCTCAAGCACAAGAAGCTGGCGCAGATGCACAGAACCCGGCACGGTATCAGCTCCTTGGCCAGTCAATGTCCCATGGAAGAGATGTAAATTGAGCAGTGGCTGCTAAACCCCTGTTGGTTGATGATTGGTTTGGGGATTATACTACCCTTCATATATTGGGGATGCAATCCAAGAACAGGGAATCCCGTTCTCAACCAACCAGTACAATGGAAGGATAGAGGGATTTTGAACACTGCTCAATTGTATACTGTAGACTGTTCATCCTGGAGTGATGATTACCAATCACTTTTCGGGGCTTCAGGCAACCAATCAGTGTTGAGATGTTTTTGCTGAACTGTTTTGGTGAGGGAGAATTGGTACAATCACTTGAACAGATCCATTGAGAGGTGTAGACGCGCCTTTGCCACTGCTTGGTGGTTTCTAAGCTATAAGATCTCGCATCCCTCACTCTAAAAGCTGTTGATCTGTTTGTTCATCATTCTGTTGGGCAGTTGAACCCAACAAACTGATTTTGATGGGTTTACGAATCCCTTCCCCAAAGATTTAAAAGACTCCCCAGGATAACCATGGTTTAGTAGAGATTTATACATGTCCGGGAAAATTTAAGGTGTGTTTAATATTAGGCGGGATGGGATGGGATTAGTTGCAACTCGCTTGAACCATATAATCAACTATCTGCTCGCTATATCCCCGTTTTGTTGGTCAAAGTCCAATCACTTTTCCGTGATATCCAAGATGGTATTCCTCATCATTCCTTGAATTAATTAAACCATATGAAACCCAAATTGATCCTCAATTTGCCAGTTCGATTTGTGTTTGTTAAACCGCTTCTTGCCCCACTTTTTTTTGGTCAGATCCACATTTTTCAGTAGTTAAATCACCACTTTTGTGGTTCAAAGAATCAAGTTGTTTTTGGATCCCCAGACTTTCGTTGGGTAAAGGAAAACACATCCTCAAACAATTTCCCAGCCTTGTTTTCTCTGGGCATGAGGCTTTTGTCAAAGGACTTGGCCCTCAAAGATTTGCCGCGCCTCTACCGTGCCGCGGATGCGTTTGTGCTGCCCAGCCGAGGTTGGTGGTGATGGGAGCTGGGGTGTTCCAAAGGGTTTGAAACTGAAGCGATGCATCTTGGGTGCTGTAAGGATCATACGATGTATATATTCGACAATGACAATGCCAGCCTTTCATGTAATTTTACGAAAAATCAGTAGATGGTATTGGAGAACGGCCGGTGAGGGATGTCGTTGCTTGGGTCAAGGTTTATGCGGTACATGGGACTCTTGAAACCCATGCAGCTCAGCTGCAAAGATTGGCCCCACCTGTTTTTATTGTCGATCTGAGCGGTTCTCGGAAGTGGGGCACCAAAAAGAGAGAGAGAGGGAACATAAACTTATTCATTAAACTTAAGTAATGAATAAAAATCATAGGTAGATATATGAATGATATATAATGATATATATTGGGATAATATAAATAGCATGCTGGTGAATCATCGGGGTCTTAATGTTTGATGTTCAGAAACTCCATTTCAACGGAGAGCCCCTGTCGTATCGTGGCAGGTGAAGGATGGGGACGGCCACATGTGGAAGCGATGTCGATGGCCCTTCCGGTGATTGCCACCAATTGGAGCGGCTCCACAGCCACTTGCAGGGAAGTTGTTTAACTTGTGGTCACAAGTTGGTGTCTGGAAACATGTGTTTTTTTTCCAAACTGGAAGTTTTACTGTGAAAATGGACTGTATAAACCATCAAATTTGGGGTAGCCGACTTTCAGGCATTGCCTCACGTGCCTTTGAATTTTCATCCGAACCAACAGGATCATAGGATCATAATCCCCAACGAGTTTTTGACTCGGTTTTCCACCGAAGTGACTGCTGCAACCAGAGCCACATTGTCGACGAGATGGTTTCTCAAAGTATGGCGAAAGTCATGTTTGGGTGTTGGGGTCAAACTAAGCCACCATAAATTGCGAGCATTGGCTGGGCAACATCCGAAGCTGTTGAAACATGCTGGGTTGAATTGAAAGCATATTCTTAATCAATGACAGGTATGAAGTTCCCCATTGGTAGTTGAACCATGTTGGACCCTATTTCCCAACCTGGTGACAATTGGGATAGTATGTTAGCTGTCTTGGTCGGTTAAACCCCATGTTTGATTTTGTTATATTTTGTTGATAGCAGTTGATATGAAACGGTACAAAATTTATAGTTACTTATGAAGTATATAATTGTTTGCAACTGGGGGTTTGGTGGCGTAGGACAAGTGCCACTTGGAGATTGCTTGGAGTACACCGTATACGCGTTCATCCGGGTCACACTAAACGTTTGCCACACATACCTTTCAATTTATTGTATCAATTTCAGGGATCATTCCAACAACCCAAGTAGGGCCTCAACATATCTCAACTTACTTGTGGGATCTTATTGGGTTTCATGCGCACGAAGCACGACCTTCTCACATGTGCTCGCCAACTGAGCCGACCATCCAGCGGTTGGTGTTGTTTTTTGCCCGCACGATCATAAAGCATAGTTGTTGAATTTCAAGCCTAGTTGTTTTCCTGAACAGTATTTACTTTGGTTTCTGTCACCCAGAAAGGCAGGTGCCTTCCCTCACATCTTTAAACTTTAATCACCTTCCCTTTTATAAGTGGTTTCATTGTTTATTTTTCAGGAACCCATCAAAATCTGGATGTTTGGGATGGTAAAACCATGGATGCCTCTCTTCCCTGGCCCTGACCCCAATCACTTGATCTAAGGAGTTCCTCCACTCGGACGTGGCGCTGCCCTTGCCGCTCGACGGCCTGGAGCCGGCAGAGAACGGCCACGGCCGCTGGGCACAGCCCTCGCGCGAGCAGCTGCGGCGGCTGATGCGCTACCTGCAGCAGCATCCCCGGGAGGGAAAGGCCATTGGAGAGGCGTTGGTCGAGTCGGGGGCATTGGATGGGACGATTTTGCTGGGATTTGATTTTCTTTGCTATAGGCAAATTAGAGTAGATGGATGGTGATTTTGAGTGCTGTCTCTTGGATTTTCTATGATTTCACGGTGGGTTCCGGATGGAAGGGAAACGATGATGCGGAGAAGATGGTGGAATGGTGGATAACTTTGAGGGATTGGGATCTCTGGATTTGCTGGGAGACCCACCTGGCAAAAAGGAGCCAAGTCTCAGAAAAAAATGAGTGTTTTTTTGGCTGTTTTGGGCAGTCGTTGTTTACAATTTCCTATGTTTCGAAAATTTTCTTGTGCTCCGTCCAACACAGCTCCGCTGCCACAAAGCCAAATGCAGGCAGCACGTCAACGAATGGTGGAAAGATTCAGCCCAGAGAAGGTTGTGTCTCAGCATATTCTACCTTTGCTGCAGCGATGGCATCGAGGACCAGGGTGACAAAGGTCATGGGTCTGTACGGGTCAAAGAACCCATGCCATCTTTAGGTATTCAATCATGGAATCAAGATGGACAATTCCATTCCCATGACACTTGGAATTGGATGTGTCGAAATGTGTAGAGTTGAGTCCCAAGTCCATGAAGATTTCAGCACTGCTCGTTAGTTTGACCGTTTGACCAACCTTTCAAGGGGGAACGCCATGAGGGTTCACACTTTTGCACTGGCATACTAGCCATCATACCCATATCACATGATTAAATATTATTAATGTTGAGCCCCATTTTTGCAGGTTAAACGCCGATCCCTCTGGGTCTGGGTTTGACATGGTTTGACTGCTTGTCAAGTCAAATGCGGTCTCAGAGCCTGGAACGTCGAGTCACTTTGATCCCATCCTTTGCGTATAGTCCCAGATGTCCCCGTGGTTTCAATGGCGCACCCCCAAGAATTCCCTGGATTATCATAGGTTGGTTTATCATAGGTTTTCCATTAAAGATGCAATTTCCGGTTAAAATTAGATACAATCATGTTAATTCCCCATTATATAAACATTCCCAAAAATCACCACATCAAATGTCCTTATAATTATACAAAATGGTCACTTTTGAAGACCGTGCATCAGGATCCAAGTCCGCGAAATCCGAGTTGTGACAGCCATGCCACGCAGACCAGGTGGGGCATGTGGCGGTGACCAACATGGGGATGGAGATTTCCATCCTGGGAATGGATCCCAAGGAAAACCCACCTGGGTACCCGGGTACCTGGGGTGCTGGAGATCTAGAAAGTGTTCAACAGGGACAAAGTGCTGATGCTGGAATGCCCACCTTGCAGATCTCACAGTCCATTGCAGATGGAAGAGGGCCCACCACCAGGTGTGCTGATGCAGCGGGCTGATCGGTCAGTGACCATGCTCGAGCTCGCAATGCGGAGAATGGGAAGGCGAAATCTGCAGTGCAAACGACAAACAAGAGCTGCTGCACGCCCTGCCGAAGCTCATCCAGTTCATCCCATGAAAGCTGTCGAGTTTCCAGCCGGAATGTCTAAGTTTGCTAGAATTTTGGTCCCAAGATGCCTTGTGGAACCCATACAATCAAGAAGAACGGGCGGCGCAGGTGAGGTGGAAGATGGAAGAAGTGCCAGTTGAACCGTGGTTTCAAACTGCAAGATGGGCATATCCATGAGCTTTGTGGGAGATTTTGAAGGAAAATGATCCCAGACTCCGAGCCTCAGCAAACGCTGACTCGCGACTTTCTGATGCCAAAAGATGTTGGACATTTTGACTGATGGGACTGGAGATATTTGAGGAATTTGTGATGGTTGATGCCTGTCAGGGACGGCAACTATGACAATACCTAGAGTCTAGAGTCTTGAGTGGCATCGCGCAGGCAACTGCTATTACTAGGCCCTAGGGGTCAGGTCAGGTACACACACACACACGTTTAAGTCAAACTTCATCACAAAATATCCACAACGATTGCTTTATCACTAAATGTTTTATTTGCTATGACATAAATCAACATGAACCAGATATATGATAGTTTCCCGTTGATGTGATGAAATGCAGGACACTGATGACTTTGAATGACACTTACTCAGTTGGTTTCTGCTTCTCGCTGGACCCATTGTCTGGCTGGGTCGGTCCATCAAGGACTTCACCAGTTGGAGTGTGATCCATTTGGCTCATCAGCTGAGTAGGGAACCCCTTCACCTACTGCTGGGAGTCTCAGTTCAGATGCAGCCTCTGAGAGGTTCACAGGCCTTCTGGCCCGTGACACATGAAAACCCAAGCGAAAGCACCAATAGCAGGCATGGATGGCATGCTGCCAACTTCAGCCCAGCAGAACCAGGGTTCAAGTACCTGGATGGTCCATGATAGTCGTCCCTCAAGAATACCCCCCCATACTGAAACCTCAAGACGAGCAGACTCATCGCCAAGGTGAGCTTCAGCGAACCGAACCGGCTTGAACTCAAAGATGTTGAGGTGAGATGGGATCTCAGATGTATCATGACTGGCAGGTGGTTTCAAACATCCATCACGCATGATGTTTATCATAGATTATGTTTATTTTTATTTTTTATTTTTTTTGGCCACTTAAAATGGAAGATGACTAGCACAAAATAGACCCACACCCACATGTTGATTGTTTTTTTTTCCAGGTTTTTTTCTCCCTGCGGAATGAATAGCGGCCTGTTCACACCTTCACACCGCTCTGCAGGTTGCGGCTGTCCTTGTTCTTCCTGGGATTCTTTGCCCTTCAGGTTGTTGGCAAGGGGGCAAGGGGTCAATGTGCATGGTAACTAGTGCTGTGTATAATGGAGACAGTTGCGGGGAGGTGCAAGTGGAAGGATGAGCACACTTCAGCATGCCAGTTCTGTTTTTTTCAGACTTTATATAGATGTACAATGTACACATGTATATTTATTATAAATATATCTATATTATATATATATTTAATAGTTATTATATATATATATTATATATATATTATATATACACACATTTTTTGATTGGCAAATCCAATCAACCAGAATCCTTCCTTCATTGGGGATTCCACCGCCTCAGGAGTCAATGGCAGCGGTGGACCTGGATCAAGAGGCTGAGGGTGCTGTTTGACTGGGTATGTTTGGAACTAGGTTGCCTCCAAATTCCATGGCTTATGTTATTTACTAAGTAATTATGGTTATTTAATGTTATTTACCAAGTATCAAAAGTGATATCTCGGGTATCTTGGGTATATCCCATTCTTGGACAAATCCATCATATTCATTTGGCACTTGTTTCGTGCAACGGGGGAATAGAAAGTGCAAAGAAATGTGGCCAAGTAAAAGTGTAGCCATGCCCACTGACTCGTACCACTATTCTTGGTGGGGGCTCTGTTCGTTTGGATTGGTTGGTTCCCCTCTTGGGACTACCATAGGGTGCAGTTGTGAATGAATTCCATTCAGAACTGAGAGATGACCGATGATGTTTGCATAAATTCTTCCATAGATCAAGAAAACAACAGTTTATATAGACATAAAGATGAGTTCGACGTCAAGTATAACTTGTGTCTACAAATGATATTCAAACGTGCCTTGCTGGAAATTCAACAATTTCTCAATTGAACAATCATCGTTTGATGGTGATTTTGAAGGCAATCATGTTTGATTGCTGGGTGCAATCATCAATCATCAGGGATATTCCGATTTACCCATGATTTACCCAAGATACAATCAGTTGAAACTCAGAAATGGCTGATTCTCTCCTTGTTTTTTTTTTTCCCAGGCCTGCGGCGAGGAGGAAGTGGAGGCCGTCGAGATGGCCGAGGTGCATCGGGGGTCGATTGATTGTGAGAGATATGGAAAAAAACATGGAAACACATGGAAACTCTTGGTTAAACTCTTAAACTATAAGAATAATATTTGTATATATATATATTATGTTAAGCTTGCTTTCGGTCACGAGATGTCAGGATATTCTGAAAGATGATGTTGAACTGTTGAACATTGTCCAACTCAGAGTTTCAAGGTGTATTGCGGTATGATTGTGGCCACCCAACAATTTGGCAACATTTTGGTGCCTGGAACTTTCAAAATGTAGGAAGTTTATGTGTCAGTGTTGTTTGTTTTGATCTTTGTTTGACAAGCACTGCTTGAATTCTACGATTCTGTGTGGTTGCCACAATCCTGAAATGTACCACCTGCGAAAAGCGCGTGGAAAGCTTGTAGCGGATGGGATGCCTTCTGTACCACACTGGTATCTCTGGTTGGCCATATTCGCTTTATATGTTTTTCATTGGATTATTTTGGTGTAATGAATAGATAGTGTAACATAGCCACTAGTGATGGCCTATCAGCTTTGAACTGAGTGAAATGTTTCGCATGGCATGTCATGGCACCCTGGTAGCTAGGCCGAAGCACTGAAGACGGAACTGCCAGCAGCTCAGTGTTTGACAATTTTCATGATCGTGGCAGCTAGATCAAACCAACACATGCGGATGATCACAAGCCATTGACGGGTATCATCCCCTGGTATCCATGTCCTTCCATCACTGTGCAATTGTTGTATCAATCGATAGTCATGATGAAGGTCGTCTATCCTCGTGATCAGTATCATCATCATCATCACCACCATCATCATCATCATCATCATCAACATCATGATCATGATCATGATCATCCTGACATCACTGACATCCCACTGTTGTGTGCACTTGCGACCTCCCCAAACTGCACCCGAGGCTCCAAGTGAAGGTCTCCAGTAGCGCGACTTTTGAGGAGGACCAGCTGTCATTCCTCCAGAGCGACCAGGTGCCTAAAGTCAACCCGGGGGCCGAGTATGGAACCAAAGTTGGGAAAGTGTGTGGAGAAGCGGGAGTTGTGAAGGGTTTCTGTTTGCAGGTAGGATGTGTTACAATGTTTTTTTTCAAACACCATAAACATCTATAGAATGATATTTAATATGTATATGTTTGGTGTATGTCACAAGAATGGGGACCCCTTTTTGTCGTGTGATGGACAGGCCTCCGTGGTGATAGATGACATGGCAGAATTTCAAACCATGCTGGTCGGCTGCCCAGTGATGGCGCCTTGCATTGGTCAATGGATTGGTTTTGTTGGGAAAACTACAGGAAAACCCCATATTCAATGGAAAATCTATGGTTTCTGAAACCAATCCATTGAAACCATTGAAACTATGGGTTTTCCCATTGAATATGGGGCTTAAACCTGTAAATTTTCCCAACAAAACCAATCCATTGAATTGGTGGTCAAGGAGAAGCCAAAACCCAACCACTGATGGCTGGTTTCTGGAGAGGTCTCCTTGTGGTGTGCACTTTTCCGGAAGCCCAAAAGATATTCGTTTCAGCAAAACAGAACTAAAATCGAGTCATATCGTATGTCGCAGACCATGTGTTGCGTTCTGTCAAGCTTCAGGTACAGACAGACCTGGAGGCCAGTAGTCGAGTAGTTTGAGGGGAAGGAGGGCCAAATGAGGGTTGGCCCACAGCGGCTTGATAGCTCCGCAGGAGGACCCAGCATTTTTCTTGGGCATCACCAACCGCCAAGCAGTCTTTGGGGGGATGGCACCTGTATCATATTGGCTTCGAGCGCTCCGGCCAGTTGACACCCACTGCAGACGCCGCATGCTCCTTAATTCCTGGGGCACTTTTGCTGCATTGCCACAATTCAGCTGCATCCAACTCATCGTATCTCATTGCTGGATTGGTTTGAGAAAACAGCAAATAGCTCCAGCTACTCTAGTACATTACACATCTCTCATGATGCAAAACCCTTGGCCTTGGGGAAGGAACACACTCTTCCTGTTTTCCGTTTTATTAGTTGCGGTACATGTCATGGAGATCACAACTCTACCCACCGTCTATTCTTGACTGAGGTGGTGTAAGACATCCAATGTCCGAGCAAGAACTTGAGGTATGTCTCCGCAGTCCTTGCATTGCCCAAGAAAAGTGCTCATTCAAATGCTCCTTAGATTTATTTATAGTCATTGCATGATTGAAATTGATCCCAGATTCGATGATGGTTCTTGATGCTGATTTGTTGGGGGTCTTGATCATTTCCCTCCCAGAAACACTGGGAGGGAAAAATTGAACGCAGGTTCTTGAGCATTGCTCACAGGTATCTCACAGATGAATATCTGACCAAGCTCTGGCAAAGCCAGCCCAGCTGATGTCAAAAAGGATTCATGGAACTGGAGTCTAAGTGCGTTTCACAAGAAGTTCAACGGAATTCAACACATTATACAGTACCATTCACAACTTTAGATCCTGCATTTTTATTGTCCATTGTGTTGCCATGCATTTTGGATAGTTCGGAATGATGCATTGTAAAACATGGCGAAACTGATTTGCTTAGGGATTCGAAGGCGGTAGGCTCAAGACAGCGCTGCCGCAGCCTTGTTAGAATTTTCCCGGGCTGCCAAGGAGCCATAGTCAGGCCAGGGAAGTTTGCATCAACTCCTTCAACCGTAATTGATGTCCCTCCGATTGCAATGGCAGTGAAATGATATATGACCTGGTTAGTATGAAAGGAGTTCTGTAGAATTTGTGGATCCAAGGATCTTGTGATAAGATGTGATAAGTGTCCTCTCCAGATCTTTGACACATGTGAAATTTCACCCTGGAGCTGTGCAGATGGCTGGGGATGACCTATTGCAAGCCTTGCTGGTGGCCAACGATCGTAGCCTACCACTGATCCTGGATGAAGCATCTGGGCTGCAAGAATCAGGATCTAGGTCTGGAAATTGGGGATGTCATCACCACAAGAGTGAGATGCTAAGTTCGAACCCTTCGAAATTGAAATGATTCTGGAAGTTCCTGTTGTAAAGTTGCCAGCATGGGCTCCCCATGGCAATGGCCTTCGAAGGAATGAAACTGTTGTGGCATGTGTTTAACGTTCTCACCATGACATGGCCACCAAAATCACATTTCAGCCTGGTGAATTGCCATGACACAGCCAGCTTCACCCCACCTTGGTGCCTCAACCAGGACCTTTTGGAGCAGTGGCGGCGTTCACCTCAACGCCTCAGCTGGATCTTGTCGCAGCTGGCGAAAGCGCAGCGGATTTCCAGATGTCAACAGCTGCTTCAGCTGGTGCGGCGTCACCTGGAGGTGTCTCAGCTTTGGGAAAGGTGTTTGTCCAAATATGTTGCTTGCTGCGTTCCTGGCTTGCTTGCCTGCATGGCTCCCAGAGAGATGCAGAAAAATATAGAATCTATAAGTCTATAAGCATAGTATAATTAGAACAATACCGAAAAGTGGATGGTTACAACGGGCTTTAACAACCAACAATTTGGAACTGACCAACGAATAATGGTGGTTTGAGATGTTTGAGCCTCAAAAGTTGAATGGTGCCCAGAGGAAAGCGAACAAGACAAATCAATGCTGTTCGAAGTTTCTATTCCGATTTGTCGTCAGAGGCGCCAAAAGATCATTGGTGCTATGGAGTATGACCGCAACAGACCAAGGGCTGAGCCCAAGATCTATGAACCAACAAATAGTGAGATGAAGACTCAAAGCTGTGGCAAAAATAGTGATGTAAACCCAGAAATTTATGATAGAACATGATAGAACCCAGACATAATAGTTGTTTCCTTTGTTTAGGGGTCTTCTTCACAGCTGGATGATGCTCTGCTGAGGTGAACAGCGTACACTTCAACTGCGTTCTCAGCGCCTGCGCGAGGAACGGGGACTGGCCCTCCGCCTTCGCCTTGCTGTCGCAGATGGATCAGCTGGAGGTGGAGCCTGATGCCTTGTGGCCATGGCTGGGAAGTCCCCAGTTTCGGGGGAAATCAGGCCACTTTTGATAGGTTCAAGATGATTTTAGTAGAACATAGCCCGATTTAAGCAAATATTGAGATGAATCCCCAAATATAAACCATCTGAAAACCCAAGGTTTGTTGCTTAAAATTCAAACCTTTCATGTTTGTTGATGATTCAAATCATGTCAATCCCGATCTTCTCCAATTTCTGCAAGAACTTGGGTCCTATTCCCAACCAACAAATCCTTTACTGGCAATTTTAAGAAACGCCTAAATTTGATTGTTAAATCAGTGAAACCTTCAAAATGTCCGTCATCTATGCCAGATGGGCGCTACTGTATCCCCACCGAACAAACCTCCGTTTTTTTTTTGGAATATCCCTAAGTGATGGTTGATAAAACAATGTAAAATCCATAAATTTATAAGTTTCCCATCTATCTTGAGGTAAAATCACATAACATCCATAAATGTCCCAGATTTTTTCCATGTATCATGGTGTTCAACGGTTAAGCCACCAGCCTGGCAGGTGGCCAGCGACATGATCTCCTTCAGCCTGAGCGTCCAAGCCTGCGACAGCTGGGCCTTAGCACTGCTGCTGCTGCGCTGGGCCGAAGGGCGGCAGATGCAGTGACTCGGCAGATGGGTCGTTGGGGGCGATGGTTGGGTGGGCAACCTGGGTGGGCCTCGTCGCCAACCGGATAAGAGCCAAGATATACATAACAACTCATAACATATACCAAGTTGGTGGCGAATCATTAGTCACTTGGACAAGGACCCAGACTTTTCAGCGGATAGTACTGCAAGGGTATACCGAATGTCTAGACAAACCAATATTTCAATTGGGAAATCAATTCCAACTGAGTTTTATTTGGGGATTTCACCAAGAAGGATGCTGGTATGGAGCAAATTGGGACTATCGCCTCAGATTGTGTGGGTTTCTCTGATGGGTTTGTTCACCAGCTGCAGCCAATAGTTATCATCATATATGCCATGGTCAAAACTTGGTAAATTGCCTAGTTCTTGGGGGATCGTCATCACTCCATGAGTAGAAATTTGCATGAATTTATGGTTCCATAATGGGATGATATGGGATGGATGGCCATACCACGTTACTCCCATGATATCTCCCAGTATCTTCAAATTATATTCTATTCTATTCCCATGATATGTCCTATGACTATCTTTGACTCCCCTAACATTGTTGGTTAGATCACCACAAATGTTAGGTGATTTATCGATGGTTAAGTTATCTTATTCTATCACAATAGATCACCATTATAAACATTGTTGGTTAGTTAGATCACCATAACCTAACTGTAAATATATGGTTGTTTTATAATCACCATAAATTGCTTGGTGACTTCCAGCGTCACTTGACCTCCTTGGCAGGCTGGACACCATCGCCATGAACACCCTGCTGGGCCGCTGCGCCAAAGATGGCCGTTGGGATGCCGCCCTGGAGCTGGTGCAACGGATGAGGCAACGCGAGGCCGGCGGGGCGCAGGGGACCTATGGAAAAGTGACATAGCTATGGGAAATCCCAAGTGTTTCATGGATTTATAGTAGTATATTATAATATATAGCCTAAACCCTATTGTTCCCAACATGTTTTATAGGCAACAATGTTGGGATGCCAATAATGTCTAAATTGGATTAGTATAATATTATATAGAGATTTATCAGATATTACAGTAAGTAATTGTTTATGATCGTTGTTTTCACGTGTTGTCCATATCTTTGAGATGATACTTAGAAGATATCGGGATGATAAGTTGGGATGTCACGAATAATTGGCATATATCAACTGGGAGAATTGGGAGAATATCAGCTATGGTGATTTTGATATGTTTGGGAACTTGGGATGGATGGATACACTTGGGGCTGGAAGATGTTTTGGATACATTATTGTTCCATATAATTGGATTTGAGTCAGGGAAATCCTTGAAGTGTTGTAATTTCCAGGTAGAGCAACAAAATCTGAGTGTGTCCAGAGAATCGTTTCCGGAACCAGCCACTATTGCAGCAGTTGCCTTTGTTCATTGTGCTCAATGGCAACTTGCTGCTCTAACCTGACGGTTCTGCGAGATGGTGATACTGAACCCCAACCATTCAAGGGCAGTTGGCCAAGTGTGATTTGATTGCTGATCCTGCCATGATGCAGCAGTGGATCAAAACATTAAAAACAACATATCCCCCAAAATGGTTGGATTGTTGTCAAACACTGTTGACCCCGGCCCATACGTTGTGCAGGTGTGCCAAGATACCATCACCTACAACATTTGCATAAGTGCGTGTGGGAAGGCTGCCTGGAAGGAAAGTTTGTGGTTGTGCCCAAAAATCCTGGATCACACGTTGCTGACAGACTTTGTTTCCGGGTTTGTAAATTGGTTGCTGTTCTTGTTTTCCGTGGTTTGTTGCAATTTTGATGATAGCCCCTTTTGTTTTTATATGGAAGAATCAGTGCGGCTTTGATGGATTGATATGTTGCAAACCCTGATTTGTCTGAAGATGGTGTCATGGCATTCTACTGAGTGGAAACTTGGAGCTCGACCAAAATTGCTAGCCACCTCCCTGTAATCCGAAATCTGGTGGTGCTTTGCTGTCAAAAGGAAGTCATGATGAATGCCCAGATATCTTCACTAGGAGGAGAAACCATTCTGGCGTTGGGGGTAAGCAAGCAGATGTCTTGGACACGCCAGCTACCAGATACCTTTACCCCAGGTCTATCTCCATGTTTGTTGGTACAGGATCCCCATTTGTTGTTGATCTATGTTTATCACTATAGTCACTATAGCTGATCCCAAATCAATTGTTATTGGGAAAGATCAGTTCCTCTCAGCCAAAAATATCTGCAGCCGCTCAGCATGGCTGATCAAAGGCCAGTCGTTGGATCGAAGCCGTACAGTTGCTCCAGGAGGACATGCGAGGTGTGGGGAACCGAAGGGAAGGCTGCATAACTTTTGGAAATCCTGTGGGTTGGTATTGACTTATTTATTTTATCCCCGAAATTGATAAATTGGATGTTTCACAAAACAGACATGCAAAGAAGTACCGTTGTTTGGTGAAAGAATCATACACGAAGCGGAAAGCTGTGTGCAAACCCACAGCTTGCAAATCCATGTGTGCCGTGCTTTGAAACAGACATTATAGAGATTGCATGACCACAAGGCCAGCTGTTCTGGTTTTGTTACCCACATTGCCGGGTCGTCCGTTTCACCAGCAACACGAGGCCAGTCTCTGGCAGCGGACGGCATCTCGTACAATGCCGCCATCAGCGCGTGTGCTGATGGCCAGCACCTGGGCAGCACAGAGGGGGCCCTGCAGAGTCGGCTGGGAAGTCTCCGGGGTTTTGCGTCAGCAAATGGATATTCCCATGGTATTCCTTGGGGTTGAAGTTGCGGAGATGGTGAGATTTTCAGCTCCAAAATTTGGGATATGGGGCCCCAAATGGAGGGTCGATTCCTAGAGGCTAACTATCCTTGTTCTCCATCCACCAGCAGGAGGATCACCCAATTAGAACAGGCGTACTTCACATGGCGGCTTGACACGAGACGTACTGCAGTGCAGGTCATGGGTGTCAGAGGGTTACCAGCTTCAGGAATTGGTTCCAGATTCTCAAGCTCCTGGAGGACACTGGAGATAGTTGTGATGGCTTATTTCTGCTGGGTTCACTTGGTACCCAATGACTTGAACCACACCCCACATCTGAATCTTGTCGAGAATTACAAAGCTTCGCATGGGTTTGTCATGGTTTGTCCATCAAGCTCCCCAATTAAACACTGCCATTGTGTTGTAGTTTTCCTCGTAGAAAAAGAAGGAAAATTACCCTAAAATGACTGTTTGGTGGTTTGGAACATTTTTCATTCTTCCATATATTGGGAATAGTAAGCCCAACTGACTAATATTTTTCAGAGGGGTTGAAACCACCAACCAGATGATGTATGCTGGTGTATGTGTATCCCACATTATCCCACCAGCCGGACACAACCAGCAGGAGATGCGCCAAAGCTCCGTGCAGAAGGATGGCATTACCTATGCCGCAGCCATCTCTGGCATGGATCACTGGCAACTGGCATTGGTGCCTTGGAGACAATCAGCCTAGGAACTGGCGGTTTTATTGGGGGAAAAAAGCTGGAGACTGAGGGTATTCACATGTATTCACTGGGATGATATGATGCGCAGTTTAACAACCAATCACGAGATATGATGGGGGTATGGTTTAACAGTTTAACCAAGACAAGTTTGTATACCACTTGCTTTAGGTGGCAAGGACCTCGCTCTTGATTGTTCCGAAGCACTATCCGTTGTCAGCCGTTGTCCCCTGATGTTCTTGGTGTTGGGCGCTTCTACAGCGATTTCTTGAATGGCAGACCATACAACAACTCCTAGCTTGGAAAAAAATACGGTGTCGAGCCGGGAGCACTGATGATTTCAAATAGAAAAGTAAATATAAGCACATGCCACCGGAAAAAAGAAACTCTTTTACCGACTCTCGCTCGTTTGATTTCAGACTATGTTCTTTAGCTTCCAAACCTAGGGATAGTGCCCAGCAAAAGCCCTTGGTTTCCCTTGAGATCCCGTGAGGCTTTGTTTGAGCAAATGCAGCGCGAGTCCATCCAGAGAGATCATGTGAGGAATCTCAGGAAGTGTCTCGTGATTTGTGGGGAAGACATGGGATTGACTAATACTGTCACTGTAGTATTGAAGGGGTCATTTGAAGCAACAACCCAGGGATGAAGGGCAAGAATGACTTCGTAGAGGTCTGATAGTGGTTTGCAAGTGATGGGACACGGTATTGACTGTGAAAGGTCAGATGAAATTGAAGCAAAGGACATGCACGACCAAAGATCCAGTGAAGATCAAGCAGTTCCATGTAGTTCCATCAAGGTTCATCTAAATCACACCTCGTTCCATCCACCTCCACAACTGACTTCAGGTGTCATACAACGCGGCCATAGCTGCCTGCGGTTGGCGCGAGGCGGTGGCATTACTCAGTGAACATCACAAGCCCGATGCCGCCAGCTTTGGCGCCTGCATCAGTGCCTGTGAGAAGAGTGGCTGTGCTGAAGAGGATCATCCGATCTTCCCAGGGCAAAGCATGCATTTTTCTGTTTGATAGATGAATGTGTGCGTTGGTGTTGTACCATGTTTGTTCCAGGATTGTATGAACATGAGTAGTTTAGCCTCACTAATGTTAGAGCTTTCCGACAAGTCAGGGGTACTTCCGAGAGCACCTGCAGTAAGACCAACCATCAATGCAGAATCCTGCTTTCTATTGGCAGCCTGTTGCAAATGTCTGCACCAGATGTTGACGGTGAAATCAGCAAGCATTCAAACATGCATAGCAAATCAGCCGGATTACAGCATTCTGTCGCAGATTTTGCTTTCCCACATGGCTCTCCAACTTCGATGAAAGGTGGCGAATGGCAAGCCGCCATCTTTTTGTTGGCTTGCATGTCAGCAGCGCTGGTGCCAATGACAGCTGTGACCGTGGCAGCGGCAATCAGTGCCTGTGAAAAGTGTGTCCAATGGACCATGGCGCTACAGATTTTCGCTGAGGCAGCGACGACGATGCAGCTGGATGTCGTGTCGCATTTTGGCAGCAGCTTTCGCAAATTACGCCGGTGACGGGGGTGCCAAATAATTGTTGGACAGACCTGTAGCTTCATCTGATATCATCTGATTGTTTGCAATATACAATCATAATCATAGGCCTTTCATACGTTTTTTGCACACTCTCTTGCCAGTCATTGCGGGCGTGCCTAATCTTGGCTTGAAACATTTTTTCCCACCATCTGGGATACTGTTCCCAGTCCACCAACAGGTCTTAACGTAATAAAAAACGACTAACCAGTGATCCTAAAAATGGGAGTGTTTCTTGAAATGGGGAATCCCCAAGTCACCATACACACCATAGGTTTCAATACTCAAATGATCCAATTTTGGATGATCTGTGGGTCATGGAAGCGCCCAACGCGCTGCCCATCGTTCCAAGCCCTTGCGCTAGATACAATGCTGCCATCGCGGCCTGCGAGAAAGGCAGCTGCTGGGAAGCTGCTTTGACTTTCATGAGGAGGCGTGGATTGGATGATCTTAATGGTGATCTTAATGGTGATTGATGGTGATTAATGGATTTCCTGAAGATGATCTGGTTTATTTTCCCAATGGGAGATCCATTACTTGGGGCATCGATTAAGGCAAATCCAAGAGTTGGGTCACTCAATACGGGATGCGAACAGCTCGAGTCAGCCATGAGTTGAGGGTTGGTTTAGACAATCCAATTGCCGCAAGATTTTACCATATGTTAGGGAAGTGTCCAGTTTTGGTGGGACAAGTAGTAATGTAAGAAGCATATGCGACTCTGAGACTTGTCTCGAATTCAATGAGCTACGGTCTGTTTGAAATGGGAAAACCATGCTATGTTTTGGGTCTTCACTTTATTGCATACCCAGATGTTTGAGAAAATCACAGTTTTCCACGTCTGGGTGAAATTCACACTTTCCAGTCTTTCCAAGATTGACTTTCAGATAGTGATTTATGTTTTCAGAACTAGATAAGTGACTGTACCAGTCATTGAAGAAATTGAATGCGCCGAATCATGTGGCCATCATGTCGAAGTCTTGCACCTCTGACCTATAATGCTACATATTCGTGCTGAGGTAGGTTGCTTGTTGTTGCTTCCAATAAGATTCTCCAGTCAGGTTGAAGCCACCAGGCAGCATGGATATTCACCATCACCAAGTTTTTTCAACAAGATGCAGTTGCAGAAGTGGGACCCCTTTGGATGTGCCAACAGGGCACGCCAAGTCATGCCATGACTGTCATGTTGCCAGGCTTCCTACAGCATCTTTTCAAGCTACGGCTGTCACATTCAGCTCCGTGATCAGCGTCTTGCCCACTTCCTGTGGGTGTGGATGGGTACAGAGTTTCAAACGGGAGTGTGTTGAGTATATATATATATATATTATAATATATGTATACCTCCAGATTGTCAATTTTTGAACAGGGAAAATGATGGTTTTTAATGGTTTTAAAACCAGTGGACAAAACTCACACTTGTATCATGAATGTTAAACCCATGCAAACCCATATTTTCTCAAAATGAATGAGACTTTGCCCTAAGACTGGGAATTTCTCTATTTGAATGGGATGGTTTTCGAATGCCCAGACAATCCCCATACATGTCGGTGTCAAGAGTTCGATTGGTAACGCTTTTAAAGAATCACATGGGATGGATGACTCAACAACCATAGATAGTTATCCCCAGAAAGGTAGAAAAGTATTTCCAGGTTGGTAGAGATGATGTTTTCCCCATAACTTCCAGGTGTCCAACTTTCAGACTTTTCTATCACTGGGGGTTGCTGACAGGTTCCTGCGCCAAATCCAGCCGCTGGCGTGAAGTGATGGAGCTCCTTGGGAAGGTTCACTGAGTTCACTCGGAAAAAATGGATGTTAGGGATCTCATATGATCTCATGGGATTTGGTGCTTTCAAAGATTGTGGTTCTTTGATGTTATGTTCAGAATCCCAAAGATGCGATGACCATTTGGGGCTGAAACCAACAACCAACAACCAGGCCGTATGTCTGGCCGGATGAACGCCCATGACAACCATATGTTTTGACGCGGTGTGTCCACCAGAGAAGTTATGGCTGATTTCCAACCCCCTCAAGTGCGCAGTTGCTTGTGCAGGCACCAATCTGGGAACCTGTATCTTGTGGTGCAGCCATGCGCTCGTGTGTCCATGCCGCTTGAATGCAGTGTACAACAAGCCAACTTAGTTGATGTTGATTGAGGAGCATGACGCAACACCTTGGGTTTGTCAAACTCTAAATGGTGCATCTAAAGTATTGAGATCAGTATGTTTGAATATGTACAGGATTCTAGCTGCTGAGGCGAGTCAAAAGCGGATGATGTATGCTGTTTTGCTTCTATATGTAATTAATTGTAATTATATACAGGTACACTGATATATATATATATATATATTCATATATATATATATATATATACTCATATATATATACTCATATATATATACTCATATATATATAGAGAGAGATACAAATATACATAAAAGTACAATATATATATATGTATATAATTACATACATACATATATGATATGTGATGTGTATTTATTTAATACATACATGTCAAGGCATATTTATGTATATATATATAGTTCTCGTTACCTCAAGCCTGTGAGAAACTTGTTGGATACGCGCAGCAGCTGGTGGAACAGGATCGGATAAGTTGAAAGGAGCATTTCTCGCAGCAAACGAATCAACATAAACCAACAATGGTTAGATGCTTTCAAAAATGTTTAAGATCTATGTGTCTATGTCTTGTTTTCTTCCTTATCTGAGATGATTAAGCTATTTTGACTATCATTCATGTTTTTAAAGGTTGAAACCACCTCAAACCATCAACCAAAGTATTGTGAGATGATCTTCTTCCGGAGTCCAGGATTGGGCCAAAGTGTTGCAGCTGTATCACGAGATGACCTTTGCGCTGGTGTACAAGGACAGCTTGAAATCCCATCTCTACAAGCTTGAGGTTTCTCACTTGGAAAGGGTCACTATTGTTGACACCATCGCTCCAGCTACCGTGTCAAAGTGATCATGAAATCGGGCACCAATCCTTGGGACTTCGGTTTGATGGTTTCACCATGATGGGTTTGGCTGAAAATAGGGGACCCCACCATCCGGTAGTTCAACAACATGTTGCTGATTCAAACAATCAGTTTGCGGTATAGCATGCTACCCACGTACCCAATGTTTGGCGAAAAAAACAGATTGTGGATACCGCCCTTGATGATTTATCGATCGTCGATGGTTATGGATTTTTAGTGATAAGAGGTTCATCATGCTGGATGATCAAAAATCAAAATCGTTCACAACCACTGTATGTCCGGGAATTTACCACAAAAACCTGAGTCGCTCTTCCGCCCCCCTGTAGGATGCAGACATCTACTCCACTGCTACAACTGCCTGCGCCCGTGCGGGGCAAGTTGGGCAGATGCATGCGCTGCTGGCGGAATTGGAGAGTGTGGCCTTGAACGAGTTGAAAAGGGAGTGGAATGGTAATGGTGACAAGTGGGCAACAAAGGTTTTTTTTTGTCAGTTGGAGGTTTTGTATCGCGCAACAAAAGCTGGTCTTGATTGGTTTTACCACATGATGTGGCAGTCTCTACTTGCATGTCAAACAATTGGGTGACCAAGAGTTTGCTACTTCAGGATTCAAAATAAGCTTGATGGGGTTCCTTGAGCTGAAAGCTTTGAAACAGATTGCCCTATCGACCATGGCTTCTTGTGCAGAAGCCAAGTCAGCATTGGAATTCTTGATGACTGCAGACAGGTGTTCCGGAACCGCAGCTTGCCCCTGTAGCTCAAGTTTCGACGTTTGGAAGCAAGCAAAGTGTTAACAGCTCAGTTTATTACAGAGACAGATAGGTCGCTAGCATTGAGGAGGAATGACTCAATGACTTGAGCAAACAAGATAGCTACCGCACTCCACAACCCCTCCATTCATGAGGGTTTGTACTAGCACAAGTCACAAGGACAATTATTAACCAAGCTATCAAACGATGTAGGTTTGGGAAGTATCATTATTTATCCCCTTTGATCATCTCGAACATGTTCGATGGAAACTCCCAAAATTTATGTGATCATTTACAGATAAGTTGTTTCTTGTTTTATGATGTTTGAAAAAAACATCCCCAAACGGTCCACATTCGCAAATTGATCGCATGGTGAGTGTGTATCGGAATTGTCCATCCCCAAATTCCCCAATGCATCAGGAAGATGTTCTTTGATTTCCTCCAAAAAACCGATGCTTATGTAGCCGCCATGTCGCATGGCCGTGCAGCGCCCGGGCGCTGCCCGCACTGCCCGGCCGCCTGCGCGGGGCGGCGCCGACCTGCGCCTGGCATCGCAAGAGCGCGTGGCACGCATTGGTCGTCTCGGACGCCTAGGGCGTTGCTTGGCAAGGGAGGTGAATGTATGATTTATGTATATGTTTACAAGTGGCGTAACATGGGCCTACAATCAAACATCTTACGGGGATGTATTATTATTTGTTGGATGTTGAAGGTATCATGGGATATTGATGCGGGTTGAACCAGCAAATGCTGGATTAAACCAAGCAGTTTAGCGCATTTGATGTATTTAATATAGTATTTCGCATCCCCATAAATCAATGTAACCCCCCAGAACAATTATATTCATAAATCATTTCGTTTTATCAATCATATAGAAACACCACGTTTATTTGTTCACGTTTATTTGTTCAATTCCCTTTGAAACCAATTTACGTAGCATAGCCTTAATAGATCAAACCCATTGCAGCCCCAGCGCTGCACAAGAATCCAAACTGTCCCAATACATGGGCCAGGCGAAAGAGAAAAGAAAGGGAGTGAAAAAGACCCATGGAGCATACGCCTTCTACAACACTTTCAAACTTTGAGAATTTAACCCTCAAAACGAGGGTCAAACTAGAATCTGGAACTGGACCCTTCAAATTTTGAAACAATTCCCGAGGTTGGCCCGAAGCCTTGGCGTTCCTAACCTCCCCGGGCGCCTTGCCGTTGGACGTTTACGCCTTGGGCGCCATCGTTCGTGCCTGCGAGCAGCAAGGGCAATGGCTGGCGGCTTTGGGAGCCATCGAGGTGGCGCGGCAATGGTCCGTTCAGGCAAGGTGGGTGGGCAGGGTCATGAACCTACCTGTAGAAATGGTTGGAACATTCGGGATTTGATGTTTATTGTGAGGGCTCAAAAAAATATTATCCCCGCAAGAGACCCCAAACAGTGCAGGGGGAGCGGGAGGATAATGTATGATACTGTGGATGGTGGTGATGATGGTGATGGTGAGGATGAGGATGAACATGTTGCGGAGGATGATGTTGAGGATGATAATGTTGCGGAAGATCAATTGGCGAAGGATGATGTTGCGGAAGATGTGGTGGAGGATGATGATGTCAAGGGGAAGGAAGATGATGATGTTGAGAGTGATGTTGAGGAGGAGGAGGAAGACGATGATGTTGAGGATGATGAAGTTGAGGATGATGAGGTGCAGGGGGAGGAATAGGATGACGTTGAGAATGATGATGTTGAGGAGGAAGATGATGACACTGAGGATGCTGATGTGAAAGAGGAGGACCGATCCCAAGACCGCGCCGCATGTTTTGTGCGAGCCTCCACAGTCGAAATGCACGTCAACATGTCACAAGAACAATTTTATACAGAAATTTACAGGAAACTTTGCGCGAGGCTGGGCAGTCGAAATGCATGTCAACATGTCACGAGAACCATTTTATACTGAAATTATCTGAAATTTTCAGCTAAAATGCCGCAAGCCAGAGTGAGCACCCTGATCAAGCACCGGCCTTTACACCTACCGTCAGAACCCCTTAGTGCGGACACACTGCTTGGGGAGTTGTTTTAAGTGTTTTAGTTATAATTAGATGTTATAGCTGCTTATAAAAGGTTAATACCCATGATAGCAAAAGATGTGGAAGCTGGGGGTGATTTATCCCGAGCATATCTTCCATTCTTGCAATTTGACATGATTTTAAGATCAAATACGCCCGCAAGTGCAGTTGTGAACAAGTGTGTGTCCTGCATGTGCAGATTTGAAGTCATAGGATATAGGATGATTGCCATGTATCTCTTTGGATATGGATTCAACTTCAAAGGACCAACAGATATGTCCTTTTTTGTAGTTTCAGCCTTTCCAGGTTTGAGATAACTATTACCCCCAATTTGTAGAAATCTATACTGCATATAGGTTGCAAGTCTGCTGTCTGAGAGTCTCAAAAACCTCCGAAAGCCACCATTTCTGTTGGATAAACCCATTTTGATTCATTTTCAGCTAATGGCTCCACCCATACCAAACCCATACCCCAACAATACCCTTGGATGCTCATAAGTGTCTCTCGACCGTGAGTTGCATGCGGCAAGTGTCAGGCAAATGTTGTGGTCTGCAACACTGCGATCAGAGCCTCGGACCTTTCAGAACGATGGTATTTTTCCACTCATCAATCAAAAATGATTGACAATACCTAGCAAGTAGGAAACATGGAAAAACTAGCAACTAGCAGATTCATGAAAGGTGCCTCATAATATATGATATATGATTCTAAGATGATACATATATATATATATACATATATATATATATAGTTAATATATATATATATATCTATATGTATATATATATGTATATATATATTTAATATATATATATATATTTAATATATATATATTTAATATATATATATATTCTATATATTTTCTTTATATATATATATGTATATACATACATGTATGTATTTGCGTAAGACTTGCATCAGATGATTCAAAAAATATGTCACATGTGTGTCCCATCGGTCCTTCACAATTCCAAGCCCAATGGCACCGGTCCCTAAGGTGCCTGTGCCAAAGGGCAGCAATGGCAATGGGCCTTGGAGCTACTGCAGGGCATGACGCTTCAAGGAGTGCAGGACAGGTCGCAGTTTGTGCTCTTGGGGGGATAAACCAACAAAATGTATCCAGATTCAGCGGTAAAAGTCGGGTGTAACGAACAAAAGTTGGATGTATCCAACAACTATGGAGTGTTCTTTCACTTGAACC
Organism: Cladocopium goreaui; assembly: GCA_947184155.2. Lineage (NCBI taxonomy): Eukaryota > Dinophyceae > Suessiales > Symbiodiniaceae > Cladocopium > Cladocopium goreaui. The sequence goes on along the minus strand of CAMXCT020000219.1, from coordinate 209,495 downwards.
ATGTGACAACAGAATGAATGTCAAGTAATCACTGGCGTAGACAACTGGTTGACCAGAGGCCACTGTGCCCACGAATGACACGCGATTTTTGCACGCTGCTGAATGGATAGCTTCATCCTGTTTCCCAAATATCCAGAAAAGGAAGGGAATACATCAATATGTTGAGATGGAAAGAAGGATTGTACAGCGTTCAGCTTGACCCATGCCCATGCTGGAAGGGGGGATATGGGATACTCACAACACTCGGGCTACAATGGCGATGTTTTTCAAGAGCAGTTGCGTTTGTGACCTGTGGGAAAGGGGATGTACCCTAGAAAAATCCTCAAAGATGAGGCTTCAGAACCATTGGTCCCAGAATTCCTGCGAACCCTTGGAATGTAGATGATCTAGCATTTCATGGTTTTCTCTGAGATTTTCGGCCAAAAAACAATTGATGTTTGGAAGGTCGTGCGCGCGCGCACACAGACACCAATATGATTGAGATAAAGCCAATGATACAAGACAACAACCATTGACAGGTAACATTTGCATTCCTGCTACAGTTGGACCATTCATCCAAAAGTGCAGCTGTGTTTGGGTGCATCACATTATTAGCAAAGATAGCTGCTAGCTGGCTGTATCCTGCCTCAAACTGGTTTCATGATTAGTCCCTATATTGTCAGCTATGAACCCGTACAAGTCAAACGTGACCCTTTAGTTTGGATCATTTGTGGTCACCTGATATGAGTAATCAATTGCCGGGTCAGTTCATCTTGGGATGGGCACCAGAAACAACTTGACACATCGAGTTCCTGTGTTTCTTTCATCCAGTAACTATCCAGGTGGTGTATCAGGTGCAATTTTCTAAAATGATCCACGAACAATTCACCATTCCCTGGATGGAAAGAGTTCTTGCCCTTCAAGGCCGATGTCATCAGCTACAGCAGCCTGGTCAGCGGCTACGCACAAGCACGGCACTGGGCGGATGCACTCGAGGTGGGGTCTCGCCCTGGGGCCGTTGGGCGGACGGGTGAAGGCTGCGGGTGAAAGGTCCGGGAGGAAAGGCAGATTGGACATGTTGAGCACATAGATTTGGGGTGTGCTGCATTTTCGTGATGTTTTTGGTCCATAGGTTTGGGAACCTTTTGTTTTGGTTCCTCGAAGTTTGGGACCACTGCATGTCGAAAGATACAGGATACCGTTTGGATCCGTTTGGTAATTGCACCTGACTGGCTGGAAAGTCCCATGTGCAAGAGCCTAGTCAATTCACAAATCGTGATTTTCCAGCAAGCCATGTTTGGAGGAGATTGTCATTTCCACCCAGCAAAAGGAGAAGCCGAGAAAAGGAAATCAAAATACATCAATGGATTTGTGGCAGTATTTAGTGGATCTCTCCACAGTGTTCTCCCCACATATCATCATTATTTTCACAGCCTGAATTCAGTTTGGTGAAGCCCATCAACTGTTTGCAAATGCAGGGTTTCACCTTCAACCCATGACACGCGTGTCTTGAACCAGCCAGCCTCTTCCAAATCCCAGCCATCCCAGGTGCTAGGTCGCATGGCTGAAGAGCCATCCTTACCATCACCTAATGGCATGACCTTTAGTGCTGCCATCAGCGCGTGTTGTGAAGAGCAAACCTGGCCGTGGGCGTTAGGATTGTTGGAGGACATGCAGATTCGGGGAAGCTCGGTGGTGCGCTGGTGAGTTGTGGTCGCTTGCCATCCGCTATTGTAACAATGGGGCACCCTCTAAGCCCCAAAACTAATTTGCAGCTAAGAATCCTGTGGATTAAGTAATTTGTGGACCTATCCACATCCCGCAAGTCCTATATCCATTTGCGATGGAAACCTGGGGACCTCCCTCTGTTGGAACTTGCTCCTTGCTGATTGAATGCTGAACAGTGGGCTTTGTGATCCCTTTGGTCAGCCTACCTGTGACATGGCAATGGAACATATCCATGGCTTCCCAAACACCTATGACTCCAGCACCAGCATCAGTGTATAGATTTGTTTGGGAAGAGGGCTGGTTAAGGAGGACACGTCCAAAACGCTACGGCCCAGACCACAACGACAATGATGTGTAAGTAACTATCACCTAAACTTATGGACCTTGAGCAAAGAGAATTGTATGTGCTCTCTACAAGCTGCCTTCAACTGCGCCCAGGATTAGAAGCAGATGTTGCACCTCAGCTGATATTTACAAGTGGCATGCATTGGGATTTGTGATGTGAAATCACATGTATGGATGATGCTTGGAGATGCTTGGCATATAGTCCCATAGAGGGTTGCTTGGCCGAAAATTTTGGGTGATGTCGTGATAAATTGCTGCTTCCGTACATGGGAATTTTAACTTCTCTGGGATATGGGTTGCTATCTTGTGCTGGGCGTTGGCACATTTTCATAATGAGCCTGCAACACCTTGAGATTCGGATTTTGCTTAGATACAGCTGGTGCGAGGAAACCTCTTGATAGACGTGTCTATGATGGAGTTCTCCTTTTTGTTTTGCAGGCACAAACCAATCTCAATGGCTTGCACCATTTTCTGGCACCCCAGATGTTGACGTCCACCCAGGTAGTCCAAACAGCCATCCTAAGCGCCTTGAGCTTCGGTGGCCACTGGGAAATTTCCCTACAACTTGCAGCAACCCTCAGCCGCCAGCAGCCCTTGACCCTTACAACGACCAACGTCCTGGCCACTGCGCTGCAACGCTGTGCCCAGTGGTCCTTGGTCTTAGTCTTGCTCCAGCAGATGGAGCAGGGCCAAGGTTTGGCCCAAAACTGCACAGCTGATGGCATCACCTATGCTGCAGCCATCGCGGCCTGTGGTGCCGGTGGACGCTGGCAGGATGCCTTGGAGCTGTGGATCAAAGGTCCACAGAACGCCATCCTGCTGAATGTGGCCATCAGTGCTTGCGGGGACAACCTGCACTGGCGTGGGGCCTTGCAGCTGTTGTCCAATGAGCTTTCTGACACCGTCTCCTACAATTCGGCCATCACAGCTTGCGGCAATGCAGGGCGCTGGCAACATGCACTGGCGCTGTTTGATGAGATGCCACGAAAGGCGGACAAATCGTGAAGAAAAATACTCCTGTTGTTGACAACCAACCCCTAAAGCAAGTGATGGTTGGACGACCTTGAAGTGCAAAGAAAAGGGCACATCATGTAAAGTCTCCTGTTTTTGAACCTTGGTCATGCTTAGCAGTACATAGTAAACCATCTCGATTTGGGAGACCCAACGTTGACCCATATCCAATGGATAGGCAGTGGCTTGCCAGCCACCTAGAATTGAGTTTACAGTATATGAATGCAACAGGATAGAATGGAATCACATAACCATCCACACGGCTTGTGCATTACAGTGAATAGGAATCAGCTATCCGAATCTATCCTTGGCTTATCATAATATATTCATTCGAGTCCTTGGCCCTGAAAGTATATATCCAACCCATCAATCCAGTCCATCCCTGGCAGGTTTCAGTCGACCTGGTGACCTACAACGCCCTCATCTCAGCCATGTCCCCGGCGCGGCAGTGGCTGCGCGCGCTAGCGCTGCTGGCGCTCGCAGCATCCGCGACGGCGCCGGCGCTGCGGCCCAACGCGGTGACGTACAACGCAGCGGTGGCGGCGATGGAGCCGTGGAGGTGGAGCCGCGGAGGATGGGATTGAGCCAACCTTGGCCAAATCTTGGCCAAGAAATGGGGTCTTAACCACCAATCATGGGGATGATTTAGCTCATAAAAAGCGGCAAGTCAAGGGGGGTCAGACATAGCAATTTGGGGGTTGAATTTGGATTTAAGCAACAAACAATGGGGATCTGATGGGATTTCAGATGATTGATGGGAATTATATATCCGTGGTCCGTGGAATTCATGAGGGATTTCGCCAAGAACTGTTGTGATTTAACCCACAAGAGTAAGTGATGCAGAGGTTGGTTTTTTGATGACTTGAGCGTGCTAGCGGTTCTGCAAATCTTAGAGTGCTAGATGTTGTTCTTGAGCTTTTCCTTCCTTAGTTGACCACCCATTTCAAGCCGGCAGTGTGTGTGTCCCAAGTCTGGTCCCTTCAGGCATGGCCTTGCAGTTGTGGGTGGCGCCCTGGTTGCCTCCGTACAAGTGGATGAGATTGGAATGGCCGCGGCCATTAGCGTTTGTGAACGAGGCCATGTGTGGCAGCAGCCCCTCGGCTGAGCTGTGCTGGGGCACATGGGCGTTGTGGAAGTTGTTGGGCAACAACAGTGATTGATTCAAGACATTGGAGACATCTAAAGACATACCTGTATGATACCAAATATATCAATCCATCTTCGCTGGTACCAATCCTATCTATAAGCAACACTTTTGGATTCCATCCCGCCACTAACAAAGACGCTGCCATGAGTTGCAGGGTAAGAGACAATGTTTTCCTCTCAACTTTGGCTATTCTCAATGTCTACGTTGGTTGAGGTGTACCCCATTCAGTTTCCACGAAAAACCCATTAGCTGGAATGTTGTTTTTTTTTAACCACCCGGCAGCATTTTTTGTTGCCACGCCGGGCAGATCCTTGACGCTGCTAGATGTGATGAATCGTTGGAGCACCATGCGCCTTGGACAGCACTCTATGACAATCTTATAGCTGGATGGCCAGGAAATCTCTACTGTTTAATTTTCCGGGGAAAATAGCCGTCTGGTTTTTTAACATAGCCATGGTATAGATGGCCCATTTATAGATGATTTTCCCAGCTATAAACTTCCATTTATAAGGGATTTTCCATGGCTATGTTAAATAACCAGATGGTAATGGCAAAGCCAATATCCAAGAGGTATCTCCTCCAATCAAACATGGCAATCGAAAATCCACCATTTAGTTCAATGATTCTCCCCTGAAAGGATCCGCTTTTTTGGTTGAGGATTTCCAATTGCCATGTTTGATGACAACAGTGGGTATAAATTATTGCAGTCAATGTAGATCATCTATGAATTCAGCAGGGAGCAGATTGGGCTGTCATTATGCTTAGCTTTTGGTGACACCACCTTTGAGTGGCGATTATTGACACCCCCAAAACAGGCTCACATCCACAAGCACGAGCCCGAAAGTTACTGGGAACCCTGTAGTCAGTACACTCCCAAAAAAGTATCAGCAATTTTGCCAGAAATAAGTTTGATGAACCATTCCCCAAGGTTTTGTTCTTGGCTCTACCTGCCAAGCACGAACACATTAGGAGCCTCATCGCCAACAACGCCCTCCTTGCTGCATATGAGAAGGTGCCGGGGCCAGGGCCATTGATGTGAATAAATGTACAGAAGGAAGCAAGAAACATAGGGACCCAGCAAATGAAAACATGGACGTTCAAGTAATAAAGGGATTTATGTGGATTTGATCAATAGAAATGGGGGCTTCACCAACAAACATGTGGACTTAAGCAACAAAACTAGGGAAACGATGTGGAGCTGGGTCTAAAGCCTGTGATAAATGTAATGTAATGTAATGTAACGTAATGTAATGTAATGTACTGTAATGAGCATCCATAACCCTGCCACTTATTTTGATGTGAGCAGGGCACCGGAGTTTTGTTCCACCGCCATGTCAAAACTGATGTCCGTTTACATTGTCTGTGGATGTTTCAACAAATATTCAACACTGTTATACTGTTGTGTGTTGTTTTGCATCCTCGCCAACTGCGGATATCAGATTCTCAAGGGGTTGGGACACACTTTGAACCCTTTGTGTGGACAGTCAGCGTGAAGTCTCACGTTGATCTCTTCCCGCACCAAGACCTCAGGGTTGTCGCTGGGGCTTGTGATACTTTGTAACCACAGAAGCACTGCAGATCTCTCACAAGTCGAAAAAAAACAAAAAACACAACCATGTGCATCCAAGTAAAGGCTATTGTTGTTGCTATTCTGAATCATGATCATAAAAGTTTCGTCTATAGTTTACCTTTTCAAGTATGAGATGGGTGTTTTTGTTTGTGATCTTTTCATGGTTTCCCTGGGGAAACTTCCCGCCGTGCGCCAGGTGGACGACTGGAGACGTTCCCTCGGGGCTTTGCTGCGGATGTCCAGCCAAAGACTGCAGGTGGATGAGGCCAGCTGGGCTGGTTGCACCGCGGGCACCCCTGCAACTAACCTTCAAAGCGGGTCTTTTACATCATCCCAGCTATGGGTCCACCAAACTGAATTGGGAATGAGCTAGTTGTTATACCATCTTATCCTTGGGTTTACCTCGTGAAATCTCAATTTCTAGATTACTGTAGAGACGTGAAATAGGTTTGTTTTTGGGAGCTGCAGCAGGATGCAAGCATCCCAGATTCATGATGCATGGTGGGAGCAACAGTGACAATTGATTAGTCTCTTGTCACTTGTCTATCAAACCCAAAAACAAAAGCTCCAGTGAGGAATAGTGTGTACTGTACCACTCATTTCTGGCAAAATTAGAGATTGTGGATTCATGTTGTGCCGCATACTCCACTCTAAAGACACCATTTCATTATCGGCTTTATACCACCCATTCTCGTTGGTGAGGTCAGAATACTTGCGGGTTGAATCCAAATGAGGTTTGGTCATAATTCCGGTAGACCGCTTTAGTCGGGAGTGCTACAATGGTGAATAGTGTCCACTTCTGAAGCCCACTTTCTTTTCTCCTTCTTTCCCCTTCCTTCCTCTTCCTTTCTTCTTTATTTCCTCTTCCTGTCTTCTTTTTTTCCTCTTCCTCTCTGATTCCTTGCCTCTTCCTTCCCTGTTTCTTTCCCCGTCCTTTCCTCTTCCTTGAATTACTTAGCTTTACAATCCTTTACAGTATTCCTCTATCTTCATAAGTACAAACCCCGTGGTACCCTATTTTTTTGGAGCAATGCGAATACATAGAGTTTTGAAGGCGGCTCAAATGTTAATTATTTGTCTTAGTTACATATCAATGTTCGTTGCTTGAACCCACATAAATCCCCATGTGTGTTGCTTAAATCCCAGCCAATCACCATTTTGATTGGTTGAATCTCTCTTTTTCAGGGTTCGATCCTCGTTTTCATGGGTTAAATGCTTAGTTTTATTGACCTTAAAATGGCTTCATCAACCCTCAATGCATCCGAACTGCACCCAGGTGACCCTGAACAGCTGCGCCAGTGCCTCCGAGAAAGCCAATTTCTGGCGGAACGCGCTGCAGCTGCTGGGGGAGCAGCCGGTGGATTTGTCGCTTGATTTGTTGCTAGGTTGGGTGATGATTTTATGAAGATTATATAATATATATATATATGATTATATAAATATATTATGGTCCCGGCCACAATTATAGAACGGAAGTTGAGGAGTACGAAACTACGGTTGTTTACCGTACAATACCGTACCGTTGTTCCATAATTCCTGTTTCCTTAGAACGTCTCAGAACGTTGGAAAAAACTTACTTTCAACTTACTCCTATATCTTTTCATTTGTGTCGTTCATTTTCCTTCTATAGCTCTTGTTGTGTTCCATAATTGTGTTTTGCCTCATATTTCTCACATTTACCAATTCTGTTCTATAATTGCGTGTTCTATGATTAAATTTGCAATAATTCCGTTCAATAATTCCGGTTTCCCCCAGGGTCCCAGAAAGATACATGAAATTATGTAAATACATGTAAGTAACCCCCAAGACTCACACAATCTGCGTGTTGAGCAGCCAGAAATATGTACATATTCAATAAACACATTGTGGAGTTCTCCAGGACGGGTATGTACATAATATCCAAATGGTCACGGCCACAAATATAGAACCGAAGTTGAGGAGCACAAATTATAATAGAGCAGCCAAAAAAAAATAGAACAGGATCCGAATCCACGTGGAATCGGGATCCGGAGGAGTACGAAAATATGTTATTTCACCGCATTTTATGTATTCCTAATTTCGTTCTATAGGCCGTTCCTGTATGTATTTATAGATTGCATATATATAAATATATATATAGATGTTATTGGATTCTATGTTGATTTAATGGGAAATACATTCTATGGTGATTATATTTAGATCAATCCGGGGATTCAATGGGGATTATATGGGATTAAATATGGGGATTCAATATGGAGACTTCATCGTAGCAATTGATTTTGGTTGATACACATTCAGATATATCGGGATTCCACCAGCAACCCAAAATTATGTATTCAAAATGAGATTAACAAACCAAAATGGGGATTCACCCTTCATAATCTTATGGGGAAAGAATGGGCGTATCATAGGGGTTTAGAGCCAATGATAAAATATCAGTTTGTTGGTTGATGTGTTGTTTTGCTTATATTTTTGCGCGTTTTTCTACCTTCTCCGTGAATGACCATGAACACCAACCATTGTTTTCGAACAGGTCTGTTGACACTGCTCAATTAGGGAACCATTTTCCTCTTGATATTATATGTATAGGATGTTCATTTCACCTTGAAATATCATTAAAATGACCATCCAAGTTGGGGACCCTGGAAGTTGTTTTTTTGGTTGTTTTTTTCTGGAAAGGAAACCAAAGGATTCAGGGTACGAATAGTTCTAGGATGTGCTAGTGACGTTTCATGTGTTTGCAGACTGTGCAGTTTAGATAGGCCATCTCTTGATTCATGTCTCTCAACGGCCGCCATTGATCCGTTCAACCTCAACCAACAGCACAAGACCAGCGCTTTCTCGGTCAGGATTGGATACAACCTTCTTCTGCGCAGCTGCATGCACGCATCAGACTGGCAGAGAGCGAAACTTGGGTGGCGGATGCCACAGATTTGCGTCACGTTGCCATGAAAAAATGAAATCAAAATCATTCCCATTCATGGTCTTAAGGCGTGTAAACAAGTCTGAAATGACCAAACCTCAGTGGTTCTGAGCGCAATGTGATCCTGCGAATGCTCAGCTTTAAATTTTGCTGGTCAGCACCTTCGTAGTCCATCTATCAAAAGTCCAACAGAAGTCACCCACAAGGAAGATGGCCAAAGGTCAGGCATATGGTCGCAAGTCAAAGTTGGTGCCCAAAAGCAGCCTTTTATCTTTGAAGGAGCTGGAATCCGCTGATAACAAAGCCGTGAACCTGGCAGTTGCCATCCGTCGCCCCAGACCCCCAAGGGGCGCACTGAGGATCATTCTCTTGGAAGAGATGCAGCACTATGGTCCAGAACCCGAAGTCATTAGCCTGGCGACTGTGGTGGATGCATGCGTCGCTCTCCTGCAATGGAGAAGATCTAGTTGTTGTATGTTTCTGTAGATCGTGATTGACCATCAAGCCCTATGGTATGACCCCTTTTCACCGGAATCGAGGGCGTGATGAACATTTGTTTACCAGCTGGTTTGGTGTAAGCACCAATGCCAAGGCATCAGGGTTTTGATCTCTGGCCAGACGTCACTGTTCATGCTAGAAGTCTGCAACACACACACAAGAATTTGATTCACATGAACTGCAATGAACACCTGCACTACCCTCAAAATGCACAGACAGACCTGGATTGGACTTATTCTGATAGATAGTATCTACTGTTTTCGATGCACGTGCTTGTCATCCTGCTTCCCTGTCTCATGTGTACCATCTGCATTGATTGGTGATTCCAAGTATGGGTTTGCCTTAAAATGAGGTGCCTTCATAGCTTATCGCCAATTACAGAGACTTGTAAGGAAAGACACCATTTTAAAGGTATACATGGTATACCCTCATTTTCGGACAAAAGGACAAACCCATATCCCGACCATGTATAATATACCCCTCACCCCGAAGCCTAGGCGGATCAAGCTTTGCCGACTGTGGCAGCTTGGTATGTCCACGGGGGACGCGATAAATCCAACAAACACAGTAAAAAGCCAATGGTTTATCATGTTTATCATCATGTTCGACATTAAAAAATGTGATAAACTGGTGATAAATCCTACATTTCGGACAAACCCAAAGTGGGATTGGCTTAAGAGTTGAAGCCTAGGAGCACACAGGTGGACTGGTCATTGACTGGCAGACTGGTAAGCAATTTTATTTTCAGTAGACCATTACGTTTTTGGGTCACCCAATGGTACGACCCATTTTCATCTGAGGTTGTAACTGATTAATCGCCTGAAGTTAAGTCAGAATTACTGCTTTGAGCGCGGTGACCAAGAATCATTATTTTCAACATGAAAAGGACGTCCACATAAGGCTGTGTCCTGGAAGAGATGGTTGGAATTCGCATTCCAAGAGTTTGATGCCATGTGGTCTTTCTTAAACAGAAAGGAGCGCTATCGCCAAAACTACCAAGATAAGCTTTTGGGATGGTAGTTTGGGGTCCCCCGTTTTTCCCGCAAGCCAAGGCCCTCTTAGACAAACTACAGCGACAGTGCAGCGAAAAGAAAGTGCAAAGTGCTGCCGTCATGATGTGTGATATAGGGATGTAAAGGGGCAATGGGAATATAACTATAATAACCATCAACAATTGGAGTTTAACCTAGTTTAATCAGTTTAATCATCCAGCACGGTATCAAAAACATTCAAAAACTCCTCCAAAATGAATAGATCCAACACTGAACCAGGGCGTCGCTTGGGTGTTTGATGCTGCAGGGATGGGATCAACACTGGAGGGATCATCACTTGGGATGATGATCCCCACTGGAAAAAATGTTTTGTGAAGGTACGAAGATCCCAGTTGGTTTTCGCAGCCTTTTTGAAGGAAGCTTATGGATTAGATTAGTTGTTTTTCATTGTTTTTCCGCTTTTTTCAGTTCCGGTCATTCTGCGGGAGTGTCGAGAAAATTTTGGGTTGCTCTGCTGTGCCCTTGTTGACTCAGCACTATGCCTCACTTAATCCTGGTGAATTGCAGATTCTCCATTGTGATGGTTGTTTGGCAGATTCCACCATGGTTGCACAGTCACTACAACAGTCTACGGAGACCGTGAAAGGGCATAAGCCAAGCTAATTTATCAGCATGATGAAATACTGGGGCGCATATCATATAATCATATTTCGAGCCCGAAAAGCAAACGATGGATGCTTGCAAGGTGAAAAGACCAGCCCATCTCTTGTCAAGTTGACTTGTGGGGTTATCCGGTCCTTTAGTTCAACTAGTTCAATAAACTTGAAATCATTTTTTCAATAAACCTTGAACCAGCCTGAGACAGTTTACAACAAATCGTCGAACATGAGAGGTTCGAACTCCACAGTGTTAGATACTGTCGCAACAGCAGCGTCGAGGTCCAACTTGTTCGCGAAATTATTCACACAATGCTTACAAACATGCGAATGCGTTATTTCCAGCTTCAATGTCCTGCCAAACAACTCTACGGGCGACAGGTTCCATTTCCAAACGCTTGCAAATACCACAAAAATAAAGCAAGGGCCATAGAATAGTAATAGGGTGGATTCCATGGGATTTGTTTGATGCATTTGCTTTTTGATCCCTAGTGCCATTTGTGTTTGATGCCGGAGTAGTTTGTTGATCCGTCACCCCTTCGGGAACTGCCCGGAGAAAGATTTGGTCAACACCAGTATACGAGTACCACGACGACTTGATGTCTGTGATTCCGTCAGCTACTGTACCGTCGTTGTGCAAGATGATGGCTGTGAAGGGTCAGCTGGGCTCAATTTACCAGGACTTAAGTGTCCCCTTATCACTAGTGGATACCCTGCTCGATTAAAATCCTGCAGCAGTCAAGCACTATGGTGCACCGGGGCTTGGTATCTCGTTTTACCCAGAGAATTAGAAGGGTTAGTTCAACATGTATTTTTGACTGTTTAGTGGCCGCCCCACCTGCCAGGTGAGGATCTCTAGGTTTTATCAGAGGCACGTTCTCCGCCCATCTCCTCCCTTCTCCCTTCTTTCTTCTCCGCAACTGCGAGCGCCGGAGCTCAGTGGGCACCGCCGGACCTCAACTGCGAGCCCAACCGCGAGCTCCAGATCTCAGTGTGCACTGCCGAACCTGAATGGCGAGCTCATCTTTCCCATTTTCTCGGCATTGATTGAAATCCAGCGGTTTCACAACCGCTATATTCTTTTTTGTAGCGGTGTGAAAAGAGCCGCTGAAAATTCAGCGCTGCACAAAGCGTCAAAATTTGAATATGTTCGACTTGGGAGAGCAAAACCCCGATGCCGGACAAAAACAAACCCGCCACGAAAACACACTACCCAGCTACATGTCTGTGATCTTCTCTGGGGTGATTTTCTCCTGTTCATTGCTTTGCCTCAGGAACGACGGTTGTAATCTAATGGCGTTATATTTGCGCTAAATCCTTCCCCTGTCGAACACATGTTTTTCCCCACCTGCCAGGTGAGGGTTGTTAGATTTTATCAGAGCTGTTCTCCTCCTCCGCCTCCGCATCCTCCTCCTCCATCTCCTCTGCCGCCTCCTCCTCGCAATCCAGATCCCAGTGGGCACAGCCGGACCTCCACCGCGAGCGCCAGATCCCAGTGGGCACTGCCGGACCTCCACCGCGACTTCCAGGTCGCGGTGGGCACTGCCGGACCTCAACCGCGACTTCCAGGTCGCGGTGGGCACTGCCGGACCTCAACCGCGACTTCCAGATCGCAGTGGGCACTGCCGGACCTCAACCGCGACTTCCAGATCGCAGTGGGCACTGCCGGACCTCAACCGCGACTTCCAGATCGCAGTGGGCACTGCCGGACCTCAACCGCGACTTCCAGATCCCAGTGGGCACTGCCGGACCTCAACGGCCAGATAGAATGCCAGAAGATATGCCAGATAGAATGCCAGAAGATATGCCAGATAGAATGCCAGAAGGTATGCCAGATAGAATGCCAGATAGAATGCCAGAAGATATGCCAGATAAAGTGCCAGCATGTTTGCCAGATAGAATGCCAGAAGATTTGCCAGAAGATATGCCAGATAGAATGCCAGAAGATATGTCAGAATATATGCCAGAAGATATGCCAGATAGAATGCCAGAAGATATGTCAGATAGAATGCCAGAAGATATGCCAGATAGAATGCATCAGATTTGCCAGATAGAATGCCAGAAGATATGCCAGAAGATATGTCAGATAGAATGCCAGAAGATATGCCAGATAGAATGCCAGAAGATTTGCCAGATAGAATGCCAGATAGAATGCCAGAGATATGTCAGAATATATGCCAGAACATATGCCAGAAGATATGCCAGATAGAATGCCAGATAGAATGCCAGATAGAATGCCAGAAGATATGTCAGAATATATGCCAGAAGATATGCCAGATAGAATGCATCAGATTTGCCAGATAGAATGCCAGAAGATATGTCAGATAGAATGCCAGAAGATTTGCCAGTAAGAAAATGTATAAATGCCATGGTGGGGATCATTCGAAGTGAAGTAATTTAGGAAACCAGACGTGAACGGCATCACCTGCATCAACACATTTTGGGATAAAGCGGCATAACCACGGAAAAATGATAATTTTGCAGAACTGGGCGAAAGCAGAAAAGTCTGAAGAACACTAGATTTGAGTTCATAGATGCCGGTATGAGTTTTCCTCTAGGATTTCAGGGGCGTTAAACTCCCCTAAGGAGGGTTGATTTTCTGCCGTTCGAAAAGCTCGAATTTGTTGAAATGATGGTTTCGAAGTTCCCCCAATTTTTTACAGAACAACTCTTGGAGACCTCTGTTTCGTAAGATCCTGATTTTCTGGGTAGTTTAGGTGCCCAAAATCCAGAAGGTTAATTTTAGCATCTCTGGGAGTACGTTCATAGATTTTCTAGTGGTCCCTGGTTTTCTAGAGAGGCCATGAAGAAACACAACTGAAACATATTGAGACAACAACCTTTGAAACTTTGATAAATTTGGCACTCTTTTGGAAATTCATTTTTCCCCACCTGCCAGGTGAGGGTTGTTAGATTTTATGTCAGTTGCCTCCTCCTCCTCCTGCTCCTCCTGCTCCTCCTGCTCCTCCTGCTCCTCCTCCTCCTCCTGCTCATCCTCCTCCTCCTCCTCCGCCTCCTCCTGCCTCGTCCTCCTCCTCCTCGTCCTCCTCGTCGTCCTCGTCGTCCTTGCTCAACTGCGACCCGCGATCCACAGTGTTCTCTGCCGGACCTCACCCACGACCATCCACGCCCAGTGTTCCCTGCCGGACCTCAACCACGACCATCCACGCCCAATGTTCCCTGCCGGACCTCAACCACGACCATCCTCGCCCAGTGTTCCCTGCCGGACCTCAACCACGACCATCCACGCCCAGTGTTCCCTGGCCGGACCTCAACCGCGAGTATCCACGCCAAGTGTTCCCTGCCGGACCTCATGTAGGAAGATATGGGACAAAGAATGTGCAGAAGAAAGTGAGAAAAAATTTCAGAAAGAATGTCAGAAGATATGCCAGAAGATATGCCAGAAGATATGCCAGATAGAATGCCAGATAATATGCCAGAAGATATGCCAGATAGAATGCCAGAAGATTTGCCAGATAGAATGCCAGAAAATATGCCAGAAGATATGCCAGATAGATATGCCAGAAGATGTGCCAGAAGATATGCCAGAAGATATGCCAGAAGATATGTCAGAATATATGCCAGAAGATATGTCAGATAGAATGCCAGAAGATATGTCGGAATATATGCCAGAAGATATGCCAGATAGAATGCCAGAAGATATGTCAGATAGAGTGCCAGAAGATATGCCAGATAGAATGCCAGAAGATTTGCCAGATAGAATGCCAGAAGATATGCCAGATCATATGCCAGAAGATATGCCAGATAGAATGTCAAATAGAATGTCAGAAGATATGTCAGATAGAATGCCAGAAGATTTGCCAGTAAGAAAATGTATAAATGTCATGGTGGGGATCACACGAAGTAAAGTAATTTGAAGAGTCGATCAACAGCCACGGTTGTTTTTTTTTTTTGCGGGCTGTCCTGGGCGACTATTTGGGGAAGATTAGGGAAGATTAGGGAAGATGTGCGTTTTCGAAAAGCTTGATCGAAAAAATCGAATAGTTCGATGGGTTGGATGTTGGGCTCTAGAAAAAGGGAACCATTCCCCTGAAGTGGTTTTTAAAGTTTTTGATATCGTAATTTCAAAATTATGCAATTCAAGAAGGGTGATGTTTTTGCCACCGGGTCGAAAACCGCACGTGTACGCGTGCACATTTTTTGTATTTTTGATGATGTAGCGTTTTTTTGATGATGTACACATGGGTTTCTTTGGAGGGGGGGAAGAAAACGTAAAAGGGGGATCGTAAGGAGTAAATGTTCATTGTTCGCCTGTTATGGTTTTTAGTTGCTCTCAACATGTTCATCGTTACCTTTCATGTTTTTTTAACTATTGAAAATTTATGTATATAGTCAAAACCCCCCAATTATCTTTTTTGTTGTCAAATGCTACCCTGTTATGTTTTACTCATTTTTTGAAATTTTTGATAGCCCCAAAATCATTTTTTAACTTTTTCAATAAATGATAGCCTTTGTTGTTTGGACCAAATATTTTGTATAGATGGTCGTTCTAAGTCCAGCATTTTAGGAGTTTCTAGGGAAAATGCTACCCTGTTATGTTTAACTCATTTTTCAATGATTAATACAGTATCTCCAAATCCCCCCATTTGTACTTTTATCACTAAGTTCATTGTTGAGTTTCAGTCATATTTTGTTATGAATTTAGAATGATTGACTAATAGTATTTTTGATAGAAATATTATTGATTAATTTTCTGATGGATATGTAGGAAAATTATTATTGATGTTTTATTTTTTCTTTTTCGTTATTGTGATTATTTAGTGATTGTTGATGCTTAACGCTTTCTTCGTGACGTTTCATTGAATATGTTTCACAAAACATTTACAAACAACACATTCAGTTTTTAAATCATTACATTGTTTCTGTTTTTCAAGGATTTCATCTGTATTATTTTCATAATATTCTTTTCGTTTATCCTTAATGCCTTCTTTGTGTTCTTCACGGTGTTTTTTCTTACTCTCAAGGATTTTATCTCTGTTTTGTTCTCTGTATTCTTTTTTTCAAGGATTTCTGCTTTATTCTTTTCATAATATTCTTTTGGTTTCTGTCTTAATTCTTCTCGGTGGTTTTCTCTATATACTTCTTTCTCACCAATACATTTTTTACATGATGCCTTCCCTTCATCAAAATTATCAGCTCGTTTTTTAACTCTACATTTTGAACATTTATTTTCACTCATTAATATATTACGGGGTTTTTTCTTTAAATGAGTTTCTGGGTTGTAGAGATTAATTCCTCATATGTTTTGTCAACCATAAAAATCCATTAATCATTAAATGTTTAAAGCCATAAGTTAGGAGATTTATATCTCCACTACAAATTCGTATGGGTTAGGAGAATATCAGAATTGGGTCGAAACAGTAAAGAAACCTAGGAAACATTTAACCAAAGTGGGAGTGTTAACGGTGTTAAGTTGAAAAATCAACAAACATAGGGATACAACCGGAAGATCCAGAAGAATAATGGAATATCTTAGTAAACCCACTGGTGAAAAGTAGTTTGATACAAACTAATATTTTGACATAAACGAGGATAATGTATATGTATATATATATCATATCTAAACAACCCAAATCTACCAAAATCTAATTTTTGCAAACTGCAAGTACCTTCAAATAATTCTTAGAGTCTTTGGATGATGGCACCGTAATGCGAAAGCCAAAGTGTTGACAAATGACCCCAAGTCTCCAGTTAATATGGAAACAGCAGCCGAATGCGTCATCTATAAGCAAATGTCACAACTTTGCCGTGAATTTCTGAAACGCTGATCTTCTAACACGCTGATTTTAACGGGAGACATGGTTGTCTCAACATGTCTAAGCCGCGTGTTGATTATGTTCTCCAAAAGTCATCAGATATCAGATAAACCCAACTTTACCGTGAATGGGGCACCTCCAAACAAGCCAAAAACTTGCCGGTCTCACGGCAGCAAGGACCTCAAAGACGAGTACGGAGGGCGAAGTCCAGGGATCGCAGCCCCGTACCTTGCTGAAGCCTTCTGGTTGGGCAACAGCTTCGCTGTACGTTGAAATGATGGGAAGTCAATCAGGATAGCTATCCCCGGGGCAAAATAAACACCAAAACCATGGTTGACCCTTATTGATAGTCGAAAGTCCCTAACAATTGTGGTTCCAGCCGCAACAAATCAAACACGTGTGTTTGGAATGCCAGGGTATCTCCAGATATGGCCAAACTTTGTCAGGTGATTCCCCACCTGCCAGGTGAGGGTTGTTAGATTTTATCAGAGCGCTCTTCCTCCGCGTCCTCGTCCTCCTCCTCCAGTTTCTCCTCGACCATGTCTGCGTCAACTTCCACCTGCACTTCCGCCTTGCCAACTCTTCGCCCAGCTCTTTGCCAACTCTCTTCGCCGACTCTCTGCGCCAAGCTCTTCGCCAACTTCCCAGCTCAGTGTGCACCGCTGGACCTCAACCTGGGACCGTTCCAGCTCAGTGTGCACCGCTGGACCTCAACCGGGGACCTGCCCAGCTCAGTGTGCACCGCTTGACCTCAACCGGGGACCTTCCCAGCTCAGTGTGCACCGCTGGACCTTAAGTGGGGACCTTCCCAGCTCAGTGTGCACCGCTGGACCTCAACCTCGGACCTGCCCAGCTCAGTGTGCACCGCTGGACCTCAACGGCCAGATAGAATGCCAGAAGATATGCCAGATAGAATGCCAGGAGATATGCCAGATAAAATGCCATGAGATATGCCAGATAGAATGCCAAAAAATATGCCAGATAGAATGCCAGAAGATATACCAGATAGAATGCCAGAAGATATGCCAGATAGAATGCCAGAAGGTATGCCAAATAGAATGCCAGAAGAAATGTCAAATAGAATGCCACAAGATATGCCAGATAGAATCCCAGAAGACTTGCCAGATAATATGCCAGAAGATATGCCAGATAGAATGCCAGATAGAATGCCAGATAGAATGCCAGAACATATGCCAGAAGATTTGCCAGAAGATATGCCAGATAGATATGCCAGAAGATATGCCAGATAGAATGCCAGATAGAATGCCAGAAGATATGTCAGAATATTTGCCAGAAGATATGCCAGATAGAATGCCAGATAGAATGCCAGAAGATATGTCAGATAGAATGCCAGAAGATATGCCAGAAGATTTGCCAGATAGAATGCCAGAAGATATGCCAGAAGATATGCCAGATAGAATGCCAAATAGAATGCCAGAAGATATGTCAGATAGAATGCCAGAAGATTTGCCAGTAAGAAAATGTATAAATGTTATGGTGGGGATCACACGAAGTAATGTAATTGAATCACTTTTTTCAGACAGATGGCAAAACAATCAATCAACGAAGAGGTAGAAGTTACAGCAAATAGCAAGTCACCGATTCCAACATCAAAGACACGCCCGAAGAACACAAAACACCAAAGAAAGCATGCGCATGAGAGCGGGGCACGGGGTCCTGGAGTAGAAGGGCAGATATAGATCCACCAGAAGCATCCAGTGGTTAGGAGGGAGGTATTAGGAGCTATTGTATTCCAGCGAAAAACAAGGATGCAACAAGTTACGAAATCACAGTTTCTCAACACACGTCGTAATTATACGTAGTTTCACGCAGTTCCAATGTTTTTTTCCGACTGTTTTCCACTATACAGCTGTAGAGGATTGTGCAAGGAGGTGCCCCCCCATGTATACGTTCGTTTATAAGTTTCATTCAATATACACATATATCCGCTATATCCACTATGAGTGTTATTTCTTATCGTACTTATGTACTTTATTATAAAGCAGCTCAGCTTACAATGTGCAAAATATCGGTTAAAAACCCCGACTCAGGAACGTCTTCCAGGAATGCGAAGTCAACAAGATCCGCACTCCGAATATGGTCACCGGGGTGTGCAACAAGGCGACGCCAAAGGCGTGGCTTAGCGCCATGGAAAGCGATGGTATTTCGGGAATTATACGAATAAGAATGGTGCTGTTTATATAACCAGCAAACCGTGGGATCCTATGGGGATCCTTTGAAGATCCACCTATTGATTCCTAGTGTCAATGGTGGTTTAAGCAGCACACAAATTTAGTTTTTGGCAAGCAGAAATGAGGGATTAACCAAACCAAACCTGATACCGGAGACAGCAGAGATTAGATGATCTACTGTTACCTAAAGTTATCCTGGTTTATGCCTTCCAAACTTCACTGGGAGCCAGTCGTCAGATCACGACTGGGATCTTAGCCGCTAAACGTGACTAGCTCGGGAATCCCTACCCTAAATGGAACCGGCCCCTTTTTAGATCCACTTTAGATACCCAGGGGATCGAGCAAAGGATCGTCATTTTGAATGATTATTCGTGAGCATCATGTCATAGTACTGCGGTTCTGATAAAATGTGTCGGCAAATAGTTGTAGAGAAATCATGTTTCAATTCTACTCCATAGATTTTCACTCTGAGAAGCAATTGGTCATTACAGGGGTGATTGAGCAAAAAGATAGATGGATGGATGGATAGATCGATAGATAGATAGATAGACAGATAGATAGATAGATCGATAGATCGATAGATCGATAGATCGATAGATAGATAGATAGATAGGTAGATAGGTAGATAGATAGAAAGATAGATAGATAGATAGAATTTTAGTATAGGATTTCACTTCCCACTGCTTTACGTAGAGAATTGAAGGGCCCGACTTTGCACAGGCACCGCAACTGCTATTTGCGGCCCGTCCCCTCCTGGGTCGACAATTCAGCTGAAGCTGACCGCGGAGGTGCGGGCGGGTTTCAATTCAATCTAGAGCACCCAACCGTGTTGAAATAAGTGTCCGCTTCCGAACCCTGCAGGCGGAGGAGCGGTTGACAAAGCGCTTCACCGGCTTGGACATCTGATGAAAGCATCGATGTCTCTTTAGCGCTCAAAATGCGGTTTTACGGTTTGCTGGTGCTGATGAATTTTAAAAAAGTGGCAGCATGTTGTCTTGTGGCTGGAGGTAGCAAACTGGGGTTTTGAAAATGTGTTCCGTAAAGCGATGTCGGACTCCAAAGTGATATTTAATTGTCTTCGGCAAGCCGCCGGCCATACAGAGGTGGCCCCGAGCGAGTTTGATGTGCAGGTTCTGTGTGTTAAAGTGTCTGTGCGTAGAAGCTTCTGTGTGTAAAAAGCTTCTTTGTGCAAAAGCGTCTGTGTGTAAAAGGTTGTGTGTGTAAAAGCTTCCGTGTGTAGCAGCTTCTGCGTGTAAAAGCATCTGTTTGTAAAAGCTTCTGTGTGTAGAAAGCTTCTGCGTGTAAAAGCTTTTGAGTGTAAAAGCTTCTGTGTGTAAAAACTTCTGTGTGTAAAAGCTTGTGTGTGTGTGTAAAAGCTTCTGTGTGTATAAGCTTCTGCATGTAAAGCTTCTGTGTGCAAACGGTTCTGTGTGTAAAAGTTTTGTAAAAGCGTCTGTGTGTAAAAGCTTCTGTGTGTAAAAGTGCCTGTGTATAAAAGTGTCTGTGCGTAAGAGCTTCTGTGTGTAAAAGCTTCTGTGTGCAAATGGTTCTGTGTGTAAAAGCTTCTGTGTCTAAAAGCTGCTGCGTGTAAAAGCTTTTGTGTGTCAAAGCTTCTGTGTGCAAACGGTTCTGTGTGTAAAAGCTTCTGTGTGTAAAAGCTTCTGTGTGTAAAAGCTTTTGTGTGTAAAAGGTTCTGTGTGTAAAAGCTTCTGTGTGTAAAAGCGCCTGTGTGTAAAAGTGTTTGTGTGTAAAAGCTGTTGTGTGTAAAAGCTTGCGTGTGTAATGCTTGCGTGTGTAAAAGCTTTTGTGTGTAAAAGCGTCTGTAGTAAAAGGTTCTGTGCGTAAAAGGTTCTGTGTGTAAAAGCTGCTGCGTGTAAAAGCTTCTGTGTGCAACAGGTTCTGTGTGTCAAAGCTTCTGTGTGTCAAAGCTTCTGCGTGTAAAAGCTTTTGTGTGTAAAAGCTTTTGTGTGTAAAGGCTTCTGTGTGTAAAAGTTTCTGTGTGTAGAAAAACAGTAAAACTCTTTCACTCTGCTTGGGGAGAGCTTTTTGGACGGAATCCGGGAAAGCCTCTGTGTGTAAAAGCTTCTGTGTGTAAAAGCTTCTGTGTGTAAAAGCTTCTGTGTGTAAAAGTGTCTGTGGGTAAAAGCTTCTGTGTGCAAAAGCTTCTGTGTGTAAAAGCTTTTGAGGAGTCGAAATCGGAGTAGGCGTCGGAGTAGGCGTAGGAGGAGGAGGAGTAGTAGCAGTAGTAGTAGTATTAGTAGTAGTAATAGTAGTAGTAATAGTAGTGGTAGTGGTAGTGGTAGTAGTAATAGTTGTGGTAGTGGTAGTAGTAATAGTAGTGGTAGTGGTAGGAGTAGTAGTGGTACATAGTACTTGCACATGTAGTACTTACAGGGAGGGGGGGTGACCTTGATTCAGATGAAGCAAAAACGCGCAGCAAGAGAACAAAGGAACAAGTACAAGCCAAGAACAGAAACAAGTACAAACCAAGAACAGAAACAAGAACAACACCTTAATTCCAATCAGACACGCCGTCAGGCCGGCGGATTGGGTTGTTTGCATCCCCCTTGATCCCCGAAAGACGCATACAAATTTTCACGTTTTAACCCCTTGAGAAGCATGTTTCATGGAGTTGGTTGCTCTCGGTTGTAGAAGCGATGCAAAGAGATTATGACATGTGCAATCACAGGCTCAAGAACATTTTCAAAGAATGGGTTTCCCATACGTGTCACTCATATCATTTCATTTCATGCGACGTTTTCGCTTTCGCACGCTCCGCCACTTTTGCTGAAATAAACAGACGTGTTTCGGATAGTGCATGTTCACCCCGATTTTTGGAACAAACCCAGAAAGTGCTAAAGGCCAAGGGGTTTTATCCATAAAGAAGTCTTTTGCACACGTCACACCGCCAGAGTTGCAATGTCGCAGGGATCCCAAGGGTTTCTGACCAATGAGAGATTTTACCCTAAGAACATCAAAAAACCAAGATTTCGTGGTACATGTATTTCATTGTAGCATATATAATCTGGGTGTGTGATCGTTTGCCTTTCTTTGGTTTACCGGATGACCAGTGTCGCGCGTTGGTGTGCTTCACATCCGATTTGATTCTGGTTCAAAATTGTCAAATGTCAATCCCCGAACAACCAAAAAATCCAAAAAATAGTTCACCAAGTCCTGTCGGGAGTTCAACGTGCCAAGGGTGATGTCTCCGTGCACAAGATTTATTGTCGCAGGGTTCGGGGGGGATATTGGGAATGTAAATGAATTTCGATGACATCAGTATATATACTGGTGATCGGGTAAAAGCTGAGGTTCTACCCGTATCCAACAAAGCTTAAGATATTGGATAAGATAGGATCAGACAGGCTCGGATAGGATCAAATAAAAAAAGAAAGCTGAACATCCGATAAGATCGGAGAAGATCGGATAGGATACGAGAAGATATGATCATATAGGATAAGATATACGATCAGATAGGACAATATAGGATAAGATCGGAAAGGATAAGTTCCGATCGGGTAAGGCAGGATAAGCCAGGGAAAGATCGGATAAGATAGGATGAGATAAGATAGAATAGGTAAGGATCGGAAGGAAAGAAAACAAACGGACTAATAGGATTGGATAGAATAGAATACAGTAGAATAAAGTAGAGGAGACTAGAATAGAGGAGAATAGAACACATGTGAAAAGAATAGGGCAGAATGGAATACATTAGAATAAGCAAGCAAGATAATAGAATAGGGTAGTAAAAAAGAAATATAGATAGATTAGATGGATTGGATTGGATATACCAGAAGTACCGCACAAGGCGGTGGCGGAAGTTTCAAAAATAGGAAACCTATAGGAAAGATTGGTTGTTGTGAACCACGGATGGCAGAGTGAAGCCACTGATGGATCGAAAGGTGGTTGATGTTTCCTCTCTTTCTCTCTCTTTTTCTCTCTTTCTCTCTCTTTTTCTCTCTTTCTCTGATTCTCTAGCTAGCTAGCTAGCTATCTATCTATCTTTCTTTCTATCTATCTATCGATCCATCTATCTATCTTTCTTTCTTTCTTTCTATCTATCTATCCATCTATCTATCTATCTATCTTTCTATCGATCCATCCATCTATCTATCTATCTATCCATCCATCTATCTATCTATCTATCTGTCTATCTATCTATCTATCTATCTATCTATCTAATCTATCTTATCCATCGAATTATCTATCTATCTATCTATCTATCGATCTATCTATCTATCTATCTATCTCTCTCTCTCTCATCTGTCTATCCAACTATCATCTATATTGCATCTATCTATCTCCCCATGTACCTATCTATCTCTCTCTCTCTCTCTCTGTCTGTCTGTCTGTTTGTCTATCTACCTACCTGTCTTTCTGCAAGCTTGAAAACGAAGCTATTCTGCGAGACTTCCTCAATGTTTGAACTTGACAACGTCAAAAACGAAGCAATTCTGCGAGACTTCTTCATTTCTCAAACTTGACAACATCAAAAACGAAGCAATTCTGCGAGACTTCCTTCAAAAATGGAAAGTTGAATGCAGAGCTGACGGCCTCGTGCCAATGCCTTTTGCGATTTTTCCAGTCCATCTGCCTAAAGCTATTGCACCTGCCTCGAAAAAGTGATGCCAGGTCATACGAAGTGCTGCACCAGTCACGCAAAATCATCTTAGCAAACTTACAGGTCTGATGCTCCAAAATGTAAACCCTTCTCAGGAAATCAGCGCCCTGACCTCCTAACATCTCTCATGAACATGTCTTTTGTATTGCGCCTGCCACGGAAAAGGCATCTTTGCAGATCCTCTTCAAATGTCCCACGCCTGCAATGGCTTTTGGAAATGCTCCAAAACCCTCACGTTTTGCTCACTTTTGACAAGGTGCACAATCTCTTGCGCCTGCCACGTGAAACGACATCTGAACGTCCAAAAGTGGTCCGAACCCCTGGTGCTTTTAACATGTTGACTTGGAAATGTGCTTCGCGCCACAACGGCGTGCACTTTTTCGCCATGTCAACTTCCAAAAGTGGTCCGAACCCCTGGTGCTTTTAACATGTTGACTTGGAAATGTGCTTCGTGCCAGAACGGCGTGCACTTTTTCGCCATGTCAACTTCCAAAAGTGGTCTGAACATGGTGTGTTTTGTACATTTTGACTTGGAAATGTGCTTCGTGCCAGAACGGCGTGCACTTTTTCGCCACGTCAACTTCCAAAAGTGGTCTGAACATGGTGTGTTTTGTACATTTTGACTTCGAAATGTGCTTCGCGCCGCAACGGCGTGCACTTTTTCGACATCTCAACTTCCAAAAGTGGTCCGAACGTGATGTGGCTTTAGCTTTTTCACTTTCAAATGTGCTTCGCGCCACAACGGCGTGCAATTTTTCATCTCTCATCTGGCCAGATGGCTCCGCACCCGCCGCTTTAGCGAGCCTACTTTTCGATCCTCGGGAGCCACAAATCATTGGAAAAACACAGTGTTTCGCGACTTTCCTACCTTTTCGTGCATCTGCAGCTTCTTTCTTCTGACTCTTTCTCTCTTCTACTCTTCTCTTCTCTCTGCCTCTTCCCATCTCTGCTTTTCATCTGTTCATATTGTCGGAAGTTTGACTTTTAAACTTCCTTCGGGGAACTGATAATAAAGATGTTTGTGCATCTCACCAACCATCCCCAACCTAAGAGACAAAGAGATCATGTTGTGATGGGAATGAGTGTGTGGTGATATGAAAATTCGGAAATCCTCCTCACGGGTTTACTCCATCTTAGGAAAACCCCTGTTTTTCAACACTGTTGTCTCAAGGAGCTCTACGCGGACTCCATGGAGTTCGCAACCAAGAGCGACTTCCGGCGGGCCTACGCACCGGTTGTCTGCCTGGTTGCCATGCCGTGAACCCGGGGACCAGGGACAAAGACCACAGGATTGAACCAACAGGAAACCCTAAACCAATCTTAAACGAATTCTGAACATACCGCAATTTCAATTTGAAACGAAACCCAAACCAACCCAAACAAAGTCTCAAACAAAACCAAAATAAACATTAAACGAACGTCAAACAATACCTAAACCGACAGGTCTAAATAGACCCTGAGCCACCCCCAAACAAAACATATACAAACCAACCCTAATAGGTCCTGATCATCAAAGTCAAAAGACCAAGTTTTACGAGGTCTTTGACCTGGAGGGTTGCATTTGCTTTTTGATCCCTAGTGCCATTTGTGTTTGATGCCTGAGTAGTCTTGTTGATCCGTCACCCCTTTGGGAACGGCCCAGGGAAAGATTTGGCCAAAACAACTACGAGTACCACGACGACATGATGTCTTGGACTCCGCCAACTACTGTGCCTTGGTTGTGCAAGATGATGTTTGTGAAGCGGCATGACCACAGAAAAATGATAATTAAAGGACCAGATAACCCCACATGGCAACTTCTTCCAAGAATGAGCACCAAATGTTGTAGCGGGGACGGGGAAGAAAGGAAAGACAAAGGAGGTGGTGGAGGATCGAGAAGTACACAAAAAGTTGTCTGTGTGTGTGACAAAGTTGTATGGGAAAGATGGTGTGGCGAAAGATGGTGGGTGACAAAGTGGTGTGTGAAAGATGGTGTGGTGAAAGATGGTGTGTGTGACATGGAGTGGTGTGTGAAAGATGGTGTGGTGAAAGATGGTGTGGTGAAAGATGGTGTGAGACAAAGTGGTACGTGAAAGATGGTGTGTGACAAAGTTGTGTGTGAAAGGTGGTGTGGTGAAAGATGGTGTGTGACAAAGTGGTGTGTGAAGGATGGTGTGGTGAAAGATGGTGTGAGACAAAGTGGTGTGCGAAAGATGGGTCTGTGACGGTGTGTGAAAGATGGTGTGAAAGATGGTGTGTCAAAGATGGTGTGTCAAAGATGGTGTGTGAGAGATGGTGTGTGACAAAGTGGTGTGTGAAAGATGGTGTATGACAAAGTTGTGTGACAAAGTGGTGTGAAAGA
The DNA here is from genome assembly GCA_947184155.2 of Cladocopium goreaui. NCBI lineage: Eukaryota > Dinophyceae > Suessiales > Symbiodiniaceae > Cladocopium > Cladocopium goreaui. The sequence goes on along the minus strand of CAMXCT020000219.1, from coordinate 183,736 downwards.
TGTTGTGTCAAAGATGGTGGGTGACAAAGTGCTGTGTGAAAGATGGTGTGTGAAAGATGGTGTGTGACAAAGTTGGGTGTGAAAGATGGTGTGTGAAAGGTGGTGTGTGAAAGATGGTGTGTGACAAAGATGATGTGTGAAAGAGGGTGTGTCAAAGATGGTGTGTGAAAGATGGTGTGTGAAAGATGGTGGTTGACAAAGTGGTGTGTCAAAGATGGTATGTGAAAAAGTTGTGTGTGAAAGATGGTGTGTCAAAGCTGGTGGGTGACAAAGTGGTGTGTGAAAGAGGGTGTGTGAAAGAAGGTGGATGTCACCAAGCGCCACGCCTACCACGCAAAGAGCCGCGGCGCCCACGGCGTCATCTGGGAACCAAGCGCGCCACCAGAGCCAGCACGCCTGCCACGCAAAGTGACGGTCGATGTCGTCAAGTGCCACGCCTGCCACGCAAAGTGAAGGTGGATGTCGCCAAGTGCCACGCCTGCCACGCAAAGAGCCGCGGCGCGCAGGGCGTCATTTGGGAACCAAAGGGCACCAGAGCCAGCCCAGTGCCATAAGTGCCACGCATGCCACGCAAAGTGAAGGTGGATGTCAGCAAGTGCCACGCCGGCCATGCAAAGTGACGGTCGATGTTTCCAAGTGCTACGCCTGCCATGCAAAGTGAAAGGCGCCCACGGAGTCATCTGGGAACCAAGCGCGCCACCAGAGCCAGCCCAGTGCCATGAGTGCCAAACCTGCCACACAAAGTGAAGGTGGATGTCGTCAAGTGCCACGCCTGCCACGCAAAGTGAAGGTGGATGTCACCAAGTGCCACGCCTGCCACGCAAAGAGCCGCGGCGCCCACGGCGTCATCTGGGAACCAAGCACGCCACCAGAGCCAGCCCAGTGCCATAAGTGCCACACTTGCCACACAAAGCGACGGTGGATGTCACCAAGTGTGAGTAAGTTGTGTGTGGTCAAGTTATGTGTGGTGAAGTTGTGTGTGGGTATGTTGTGTGTGTGAGTAAGTTGTGTGTGTGAGGAAGTTGTATGTGGGTATGTTGTGTGTGTGTGTGAGTAAGTTGTGTGTGAGCAAGTTGTGTGTGAATAAGTTGTGTGGTGGCAAGTTGTGTGTGAGCAAGTTGTGTGTGGACAAGTTTTGTGTGGACAAGTTGTGTGTGGACAAGTTGTGTGTGGACAAGTTGTGTGAAGACAAGTTGTGTGAGGACAAGTTGTGTGTGGACAAGTTGTGTGTGGACAAGTTGTGTGAAGACAAGTTGTGTGAGGACAAGTTGTGTGTGGACAAGTTGTGTGTGGACAAGTTGTGTGAAGACAAGTTGTGTGAGGACAAGTTGTGTGTGGACAAGTTGTGTGTGGACAAGTTGTGTGAGGACAAGTTGTGTGAGGACAAGTTGTGTGTGAGCAAATTGTGTGTGTGAGCAAGTTGTATGTGGAGGAGGTGGAGGAGGTGGAGGAGGAGGCGGGAGGAGGAGGCGGGCCGGAGGAGGAGGCGGGATACAGAATCAAAAACAAGAACCCCACACAAAGATGTGGGGAATTTTGCAGAACTGGGCGAAAGCAGAAAAATCTAAAGAACACTAGATTTGAATTAATAGTGTCGCATTGCTGAAAGAAGGCAGCGGGTAAAGAGGCAGAACCGCTGCGAATAAACATTTGGATAAATTAATGTGGCAAAATTGCTGAGAACCGGGATTGCAACAAAGCCGTATAACTGAAGTTTCACTGGGGACAAAGGGTTGACTAAAGCGGCAGAAGTGGAACATAAACATTGTGGAGAAAACAGCGTAACCGCTGAACACATAACTTTAATGGAGCTAAGCACCAATACTAAATATTTTGAGTCCACCAGCTGCTGCCCCAGGAACATCAGGTTTTCTAGGTCCGTAGCCTTGCAGGCGGGTTGCCTTGAGCAATGGTTTAGGATTGGTATACGGGTGGTCTACAGTGGTATGGGGATGGTACACATCGGTATACGGTGGTATGGGGGGCGGCGTGTGGCACTATAGGATACTATAGTTATACCGGTATACCGATGGTGTTTGGACGGGCTACGGCGGTGTACGTATACGGTGGTAGACGAACAGTTTTTGGACCGTAAATGGTGGCATACGGGTAACCCACTCAGTCTTCGACAAAGTTTAACTGGGGCTTTCACAACGACAAAGTTTAACTTTGTCTTTGGAAGCGACATGTGTTTACTGGGCATTATCAGACCCAATGAGTACTAGTATAAATATATACCGGACTCCAGAGTTTCAAACAAATCCCACTCCAAACCCAGAGCGTGAAAAGTGCGTGACACGACCGTGAAAAACCCGTGAAAAGACAGTGAAAAACCCGTGAAAACCAATCAAAAACTTGAGCATGGAAACCACATATTTTTATTCAGATTTTGAGGATTGATTTACGGATTCGATTAGGCTCAGGGGAAAGGTCACCCTTTTTTGACTATATATATATATATCAGCAGTCAATGAGTGTCTTTAAGTAAAGTCATGGTTTTACTTGGACGACAACGTTTAACTTTGTTCTTGGAAGTAGTGGGTAACATGCGGTGGCACATGGGCTGCACACGAGTGGCACACATGGCATGCGGGTATGTCCTTGGTATGCGTGGGGGGTATGTGGGTAGCACAACCTATGGTATAGGCAGTTATCCTTGATAGACTGTCAGCAGTGATGCTGATCCATTCATGCTCAAACTCTTGTTGCGTCATACCCTGAAAAAACCTTAACCTTTTTTCTGCGGCGCTTCTTGAACAGTTTCTCAGCTTGGTTCCAAGTTTACACGAACAGTTTCTTCCCTGAGAGCCCGGCCCCAGGCACCGCCAAAGCCCATGGCTGTATTCAGTAGGTTTGGAAGACCTTGTGCTTTTTATTGTTAAATTTCTTGTTTTTCTGTTATCGCTTGACAGTATTATAGCTTATAGCTGTAGTTCAGGCTCCAGAAATTGAAGCCATCGGGTGTAGTGGGAGATGACTGAAAGATGTGGGTTTTCTTTTACAAGGACAGGGGTTGGTAAATGCCCGGTGGCCTGGGGATTTTGAACATCAGTACTTGAAAAAAGTGATTACACAGGCACCTGGCGTTGTGTTTAAATTGTGTGGTCTTGTGTTTCAATACCTTTTTTTTAACACATCGTCATTCTTCTTTGCTTTAAAAAAGGACAATTTTGAGATAGTACCATTTGCTGTCCGGAGGCTCCCAAGGGGAAAGCTAGAGGTTACCAATTGCATGGCATATTATGGCATATTCACAATTAAATACCAACAATATTATTAATATTCCAGCTTAATCACCATATCGTCACAGATGAGGGATGAAGAATTGCACGCCGTTGTGGCGCGAAGCACATCTCGAAGTCAAAATGTACAAAACACACCATGTTCAGACCACTTTTGGAAGTTGCGATGTCGAAAAAGTGTACGCCGTTCTGGCACGAAGCACATTTCGAAGTCAAATGTTAAAAACACCAGGGGTTCGGACCACTTTTGGAAGTTGAGATGTCGAAAAAGTGCACGCCGTTGTGGCGCGAAGCACATTTCGAAGCTAAAATGTTAAAAACACGAGGGGTCCGGACACGTTTGGACGTTCAGATGTCGTTTTGCGTGGCACGCGCAAGGGATTGTGCGCCTTGTCAAAAGTGAGCAAAACGTGAGGGTTTTGGAGCATTTCCAAAAACCATTGCAGGCGTGGGACATTTGAAGAGGATCTGCAAAGATGCCTTTTCCGCGGCAGGCGCAGTACAAGAGACATGTTCATCAGATCTGTGAGGAGGTCCGGGCCCTCATTTCCTGAAAGGGGTTACATTTTGGAGCCTCAGATCTTCAGGTTTGCTGAGATGATCTTGCGTGACAGGTGCAGCACTTCGTATGACCTGGCATCACTTTTTCGTGGCAGGTGCAATAGTTTTAGGCAGATGGACTGGAAAAATCGCAAAAGGCATTGGCACGAGGCTGTCAGCTCTGCAGTCAACTTTCCATTTTTGAAGGAAGTCTCGCAGAATTGCTTCGTTTTTGATGTTGTCAAGTTTGAAAAATGAAGAAGTCTCGCAGAATTGCTTCGTTTTTGACGTTGTCAAGTTCAAACATTGAGGAAGTCTCGCAGAATTGCTTCATTTTTGATGTTGTCAACTTTGAAAATGAAGAAGTCTCACAGCATAGTTTGGTTTTCAGGCTTGCAGATAGACAGGTAGATAGATAGACAGACAGACAGACAGACAGATAGACAGAAGAGAAAGAAAGAAGAAAGAAAGAAAGATAGATAGATAGATGGGTAGATAGATAGATAGGTAGGTAGATAGGTAGGTAGGTAGATAGGTAGATAGGTAGATAGGTAGATAGGTAGATAGGTAGATAGATAGATTGATAGGTTGATAGGTTAGATAGTTAGATAGATAGATAGATAGACAGGTAGATAGATAGACAGGTCGATAGATACACAGGTTCATAGATAGATGGATAGATAGATAGACAGATAGATAGATAAATAGATAGATAGATAGGTAGATAGGTAGATAGGTAGATAGGTAGATAGGTAGATAGATAGATAGATAGGTTGATAGATAGATAGATTAGATAGATAGATAGATAGGTAGGTAGGTAGGTAGATAGATAGATAGATAGCCAGGTAGTTAGATAGACAGATAGAGAGACAGCTAGATAGATAGATAGATAGATAGAAAGATAGATAGAGAGATAGAGAGATAGATAGATAGGTAGATAGGTAGATAGATATATAGGTAGGTAGGTAGGTAGGTAGGCAGGTAGGTAGGTAGGTAGATAGTCAGAGAAAGAGAAAGAAAGAGAGAGAAAGAGAAGAGACCTCAACCACCTGTCGGTCCATCAGTGGCTTCGCTCTGCCATCCGTGACTGACAACAACCAATCTCTCCTATAGGTTTCCTATTTACCCACCTGCCAGGTGAGGGTTGTTAGATTTTATGTCAGTTGCCTGCTCCTCCTCTCCTCTCCTCTCCTCATCTCCTATCCTCCTCCTCGTCGTCCTCCTCGTCGTCCTCCTCGTCGTCCTCCTCGTCCAACTGCGACCCGCGATCCACAGTGTTCTCTGTCGGACCTCAACCACGACCATCCACGCCCAGTGTGCCCTGCCGGACCTCAACCACGACCATCCACGCCCAGTGTTCCCTGCCGGACCTCAACCCCGAGTATCCGGGCCCAGTGTTCCCTGCCGGACCTGAACCACGACCATCCACGCCCAGTGTTCCCTGCCGGACCTCGACCGCGAGGATCCATGCCAAGTGTTCCCTGCCGGACCTCAACCGCGAGTATCCACGCCAAGTGTTCCCTGCCGGACCTCATGTAGGAAGATATGGGACAAAGAATGTGCAGAAGAAAGTTAGAAAGAATGTCAGAAGATATGCCAGATAGAATGCCAGATAGAATGCCGAAGAAGATATGTCAGAATATATGCCAGAAGATATGCCAGATAGAATGCCAGATAGAATGCCAGAAGATATGTCAGATAGAATGCCAGAAGATATGCCAGATAGAATGCCAGATAGAATGCCAGAAGATATGTCAGATAGAATGCCAGAAGATATGCCAGATAGAATGCCAGAAGATTTGCCAGATAGAATGCCAGATAGAATGCCAGAGATATGTCAGAATATATGCCAGAACATATGCCAGAAGATATGCCAGATAGAATGCCAGATAGAATGCCAGAAGATATGTCAGAATATATGCCAGAAGATATGCCAGATAGAAGATCAGATTTGCCAGATGCCAGAATGCCAGAAGATATGCCAGATAGAATGCCAGAAGATTTGCCAGATAGAATGCCACATGCCAGAAATATGCCAGAAGATATGCCAGATAGAATGCCAGAAGATATGTCAGATAGAATGCCAGAAGATATGCCAGATAGAATGCCAGATTTGCCAGATAGATGCCACAAGAAAATGCCAGAAGATATGCCAGATAGAATGCCAGAAGATATGTCAGATAGAATGCCAGAAGATTTGCCAGTAAGAAAATCTATAAATGTCATGGTGGGGATCACACGAAGTAAAGTAATTTTGAAACTTCCGCCACCGCCTTGCGCGGTACTACTGGTAATCAGCTGCATAAGTTGGGATATAATATGATATAACCCTTTCAACCAAGGCTACAAAAACCCACTTATTGAGTGGAACTGCCACCCCCTAAAGGATGAACACGTTTCTTTTTTGTAAAAGACGTGGTTTGTTACAGAAGCAAAATGGACCATACACGCTGAGATGCGATGTTTGTGGAAATAGTATTCCAATGGGGTCTCTAGGCATTTTGCAACAAATTATATAGACATGATCAAGACTTCCGAAAACAGCCACACAAATCGGTGGTTCCTAAACTTCATTTTGTGAATTTTACTTCGCTATCTCCCCATTTAGGCTGGTAATATCTTCATCCTTGTTTAATGCGCAATAATTAAACAGATGCAAAACAGATATAAAATGATATACAGGGGGGTTGCTTGTGCTTGAGTTTCAAATTTCCCTATAGCAATATTCACATTTCCTACTGGGTGCCCCAGGCTTCGTTTCACCCACCTGGCCTCCTCGGCCTGGCCTGGCCGAACACCGGCCGGCGGTGGCCCTGAGACCAGGAGGTTGATTGATTTCAAAAAGTTGTGTGAGGCTCTTGGAATATGGTAACAATATGGTCGGAAAATGTTTTTTTTAACGGTGAGTTGATGGAAACCGTTACTACTTATATATCACTGTTAGTTTGATATGGTTGGAATTTGTGTTCCGTGGTTTGTTGGTTTGTCCTCATTGAGGCTGGCAAAGCTGCAGCGCAGGAACCTAGAATCGCTTCAGCGATGCAAAAGATATGATGACATGTGCAACCACAGGCTCACGAACATGTTTCAAACAAATGTGTCACTCATATATGGTTTCATTTGATGGGATGTGCTCGCACGTTCCGACCCTTACAGAAGAAAAAAGTGTTTCCGATATTGCATGTTCATTTCGAATTTTGGGACAAGTAACAAACCCAAAAGTGCTGAAAGGATAGGTGGTCTTATCCTTAGGTAAGGTTTTTTGCACACGTCGCAGTGCCAGAGTTGCGATGTCGGAAAGTAGCCGTGAGTTCATTCATGCCCCGCACCATCCGTGGTGCAGGTTAAATGGTACATGCGCCTGATGTTACACGGAAAATATCTATGGTTTACATTGGCTTGCGCTACTAAAACTATTATATGCCACCAAGGACACCGGGCCCCACCCTGCCAAGGGCCCCCAACGATCCACAAAGACACATGCGAGCTCAAAGCGGACAAACGCACGCTGAGACTCGTCGCAAAGGTGCGGAGATTTGTTCAGTTGCGTGACTTGAAAAAACAATCTTTTCTATTTTGGATTGATTTGGAGTTTCAAAAACAGACGATAAACTGGTTTGGCTCAGGCTCTGAATGTTTCAGATGAGACGAGGTCAATGGTTTTTCTTCTGTGAGGCCATTGCACGAGACACTTAAAAACATTTAGGAACGTGCAGTCTTTGTTAGAGTTCTGGTGATGAAGTCCCAGGGAACCAATGTGTCTTGAACCAATGTTGGAACAACATATAGCCGCAAATTGAACGAATTATATAAAATTCATTTATTTATTTGTGAAATCTACCACGACCTGCACAGTTAGCATCAGAACACCTCATCTCAGACTTGCCGTTGATTTGCCTATCAAATCTGAGGCTTTCCCTGGTTTTTCCAAAACAAGAGGTATGCATTTCTGCAACCACGTGAACATTTATTTTTCGTTGCTGTCTAAACTGTAGGGTAGTAAGTCATGTGGTATACTCATTGAAATTGTATGGGCATGGGAATGGATCAGTGTTCAGGGTGTCGATGGGGATCCTAGTTTCAATCCAGAGTCTATTCCATTGTCAGGCGCAGGGGTCCATCGCGGCTCGGTTTGGTGTGGACCTGGACGGTTAGGACGGCTAGCCACCATTTGCGAGCGCTGTTTGGTGCGATCCCCACTGTGGCATGCATCCTGGCATACTACTTGATGTGACAGTACCTTCATAGTTATTGACATACTATCCGGCATTTTATTTTATACATATTCTTTCATATATCATATTACAACCTTCTAGTTTGTGCTCCCCTGCTGTTTGCCGGACCATGAATTTGGTGTGGGCATGGGGTGGGGTTGGGGTGGGGTGGGGTGGGGTAATAACGTACGTTGCACTTGCTTCGTCACTGTCTTGCTATGGCACTTACTTGCTTCGTGACAACAAGGGGATGGGGTGGAGTTGGGGTGGGGTGGGATAATAACGTATGTTGCACTTGCTTCGTCACTGACTTGCTACGCCACTTTCTTTCTTCGTGACAACATGAGGATGGGGTGGGGTGGGGTAATAACTTACGTTGCACTTGCTTCGTCACTGACTTGCTACGCCACTTACACGACGGTCTTGCTGGCAGATGTGGCGCCTTGCTACTCTGCTTTGGCAAAACGGCATCGGCTCTTACTTCGACAGTGCTGCGCTGTCATGCAAAAGGATTGTTCAGTGTGTACAAAACTGTACATGGAAGAGGCTCCATTCGGGTCCATACTGGCGCTCCCTTCACGCATTTTGGACGCTGATGAAAAGTGAAATTCTCTCTCATCTCACACCAATGGTAAAGCCAATCCTTTGATGTGGGAATACATCCGCAGCCAACAATGGTGTTGGGTACTTGGTTCAGAGTCTTTGCTTGTGAAAACAGGCCAAGCTCTGGGGAAGCTGTGAATGCTGACAAAGGAAAAAGCTGCGCTGTCAATTCGACTCGTTTCAACCACAGAAACATATTGCAAGGGTTGCAACCTGAAGCAAAACGCAACATCTGTCATAAGACCATGTTCAATCAGAAAACTGAGCTGTTGCGCAGATCAAACCATTTTTTTGGCGGAATCGTGCGACGGTAACGTGTCCACCGGGTTTACCTTACATATTTGCTGACATTGCATCCAGCATCACATGTATTCTGATGTTTTACTGGCATCCCGGCCGACATTCTATCTGTCATTCGATCTGGCATATATTCTGACACATTTCTTTGCCATTTAGTCTGGCATTCTGCTTGACATTTTTTTTTGAGATTCTATGTGGCATTTCATTTGACATGCTATCTGATATATATATATATTGACATCCTATCAGGCATTTTTATTTGGCAGTCTATCTGACATATCTGTTGACATTCTTTCACACATTCATCAGGCTTTCTGTATGGCATTCTATATATCCGGCATAGGGTTATTTGCCTTGACGTATCTTTTGGCATGTCTATTGACATATCTTCCGACATGCGATTTATTCTGACATATGTTTGTTTTGGCATTTCTTTGGACATATCTTCTGGCAAGCCTCTGGACTTGTTACTGTTGACATGTTTTGATATTGGCTCTGGCAGCGCATGCCATGACATCTGTTTTCGAAAATATTCAGACATTTTCTGGCAGATCTCAATTGACATAAATGCCGGCGTGCATCCAACTGACATATATTCTGCTATTTGGCCTGTGACCAAAATCAATGTCGTTTTTCCGCCTGCAGGAAAGGGTGGCTAGGTTTTATGATAGCTTGTTTCTTCTCGTCCTGCTTTTCACCTCCTCGCCTCTACTGCTCGTCCTCCTGCTTCTGCCCGCTTTGGCCTGCAGACGGGGCTGTCCGCACTCGCCAGGGCTCGCCGGACCCAAACTTTGCCAGTTTAAATTTAAAATGTCAGAGCCAGATCCATGGCAGATGGAATGTCACGAAATATGTCATTTCAAATGTGCGAATATCGATCTAATTTGGTGTCAGATAGAAAGTCAGAAATATGTAAATAGTATGTCAGATTTCACGGCGGATAGAATGTCCGATGCAATGTCAATAAATATGGCAAATAGAAAGTCAGAAATAAGATGAAACCAGTGTGTCAGAGACAATGCCAGATAGAATGTAAGATAGATTGCAACAACCAATCAATCAATGTTTCAAACCATCGTGCAATGCCCAAACACAGCCCTTTGCCTCGCGCACTCGCTCAAAATGCGAGAATCCTGACAAGCTGGCTGAGTCTCTGTACGCGATCGGAAAAGTGGCAACATGTTGTCTTGTGGCCGACGGGAGCAAACGGATACAGATGGACCAGAGCGGTATTTTCATTCAATTTTGGCACGTCCCTATTTGTGATACATGTGTCAGGCAAATAAGCATGTGGTTCCTTGAGGTTTCCCATTGATGTGTTTCTGAATAAGGATAGGGTTTATTTCCAAAAGGAATGCCCTTTGAGAAAGTTTGGTGTTTGTTTCCAACCTGCCAGATGAGCATGCGGTATCCCTTTTAGAGACTTTGTAAAGCTTGTATATGTTTGAGTGAGGTTATTGGAATTTAAGGCTTGAACAGCTGCGGTGCCGCAGCCCAGAATCGTTTTATCAATGCACGGAAATGATGGCATGCGCAATCACAGGCGCAAGAGCATTTTTCAAACAATGGATTTCCCGAAAGTGTCATTCATACAACTACCATTACACTAGCCTACATTACAAGTGCAACTACAACCACAACCACTACAGTTACAACAACTACAACTACCACTACAACTACAACTGCAGATCCATCTACAGCTACAGCTACAACAGCAACTAGTGCAGCTACAACTACACTACGACTACAACTGCAGCTACAGCAACAACTATAATACAACTACACAAATCACATTACATTACACTACAGCTACAACTACAGCTACGATTACAACTACGCTACTTTACAGTGCACTGCACTAGACTACACTACACGATGCTACACCACAGTACGCTACAGTACTTTACACTACACCAATTACACTACACTAGTTCTTACACCACACCACAACAACAACCGCAACTGCAACTACAATTACACTACACTAATTACACGACACTACAACTACAACTCAACTACGCTACACTACAACTACAACCGCACTGCAACACACTACATCCAGCAGTTGTGTGTGAGGTGACCACTGAAACCATTGCAAGCACTCCAAAAAGTACAACTCCAACCACCTTTCGGTCCATCAGTGGATTCGATCTGCCATCCATGCATCACAACAACTCACCTCTCCTATAGTTTCCTATCTTTGAAACTCCCGCCACCGCCTTGTGGCCGTACTACGTATTGATTGCATGTGTTTAGCAAATTTTGTTCCTGTTCGAACATGTTGAATACAATCGTAAAGTATCTCTTGCTGTAGGTTCTAGGTGGTGCCTCGCAGTTCTGTTCGCAATCTCTTACTTGTGATTGCTTCAATCAAAAGCCGCATCCATTGCAACAATCCCTGATCACAGGGCACTGCACCTGTCAAAATGATATGTTTCTTTGAGAAACAGATTCGTCTGACAAAATTGGCCAGGCTATGACACAGGTCTGCTTCTTTGGTCGCTGTCGTGACCAGCCGGAAGGCGGACTCAGAATTTCCAGGGCCCAGGAGAAGCATCGTCAAGGAAGACGAAGTCACGAAGATCTTCGTGGCCGGTCTGGACACCATGGGAACATAGGAGGTGTGGATTTGGCGCCTTGGAAAGGGAGGGGCTTTAGAGAATTGCCCAGGAAGCCGAACGCATGAAGATCCTCACGGCCGATTTGGGCATGGGAATAAAGAAGGTATGTGTTTAGTGCGAGCTTGGCGCCGCAGGAGGCGATGGGATTTAGGTGATTTCACCAAGAGAAACATTGCATTTTTTAACCCACAAAACTGGGGACATAATGAGAATACTGGCTGATTTGAAACTTCAATGGTGGATAAGGTTGTGATTCTGGCAAACAGAAATTGGGGTTGAACCAGCAGAGCTGACAAGAGATTGGCTGGTCTTAACGTTGCAAGCATTCACATTTTTCGGGCTTGAAACACAATGATGCGTGCCCAGTATTGGGGGTCGACGCTTGAAAAAGTGCAGCGATATCGGATTCAAACATAGATTGGGTTGTTTGCATCCCCCTTGATCCCTTAAGACGCAATAAAAAAAATTCAAGGTTTTCACCATTTCAAAATATGTTTCCACAGTGGGTTGCTCCCTGTTCTAGTTGAGGCTGGAACAGGCGAAACGCAACAACCCAGAATTGTATCAGCGACGAAAAAGGATGCAAAGTTTTTATTGCATCTGAAAGCGCAGGCTCAAGAACATATTTCAAAAGAAAGCATACCACTCATATAATGTTATGTGACGGGATGTGTTCGCAACTCGGACGCTTATGCAGAAGAAAAGTCGTTTCAGATATTGCGCGTTCGTCTCGAATGTTGGAAGAACCTCCAAAAGTGCTCAAAAGGAACATGTTTTATTCTTAGAGAAACTTTATTGGAGACGTCGCAGCGCGGGAGTTGCGATGTCGGAAAGTAGCCGTGAGCCATTGGAGCCGCCGGGATCCCAAAGATTTCGGACCAATGCAAGCCCATGTCCCGTGCCATCCTTGGCGCTGGCATATTTACCCAATAAATCGGGTGTTTTTTGCGGTACATGTAGCTAGTATATTTTAGAAATATCATGGATGATCGAGGCGTGTGATCGTTTGCCATTGTTTTGGTTCGGCGGATGAGCGTTGACTTCACATCCGATGTAGTGCTGAGGCACTGCGCGCCATCCGCCCGGCACAGAACTGCCCCAGCCTAAGTGGCAATGGACCGTCCATTTTGAGATTGGAAAAGTAATAACATAACATTTTAACATTTTTGGGTTTGTTTGAAAAAGTATGGGAAAACTTCCAATTCCAATAAATGTTAATCCTTTTCCCATTTTCTTAATGGCTATTTGGTGATTAATCCCTCATTTTCAGACACGCCCTGATGGTCCATGAATCAAACCAACAGGGTTGTGGCAAGTGTTGGTTAATGGGTCTATGTTCTCTGGGTCATTGTGACCCCATCAACTGTTGGCTACACAGAGGGTCCAGTTCGACCCACAAACAACCAAACACTGTTACTTTGCCCTACTCCAAGTTGCTAAGAGAATGTCAATAGAGTTTGTATTATTTATGTCAAATGTTTCCATCTATTTCCATCTAAAATCCATGGCAAATCATTTGAGGCAACACCCCCGCCACGGCCTGGCCTCAGGGGACAAGACAGGTTGCGGCGGATTTACGGCCATTGGGATCAGTAGATCGTCTATGGTGCTGATGCACCTATCATTACTACGATTATTAACCTACAAGGAGTGTACATTCTACAAAATCAACAAACTGTGTAGGCAAATATTGCAGCACCATAGATGCTGCGACTTGTACACCACCTACAGATTGTTTTTCATGCTTAGATGGAACCTCCAAAGATGGAGCCTTCGAAGATGTGGCAGGGTTGCCAATTGCCAAACAATCCTTTACCACCAATTTCTGGTCATATGAATGCGTATTGATGGGAAAATTGATGACTAACCACACGGTCCATAGATTTTGGATGTTTTTGGGGTTGAAATGTGAAAAAACATCTTAACAGCGACTGAATCTACGGCTACGGGTTTCCTGTATAATTTGTTGGAGAAGTCGCCAGATTTGCAAGATCAAGGCTTGAAGCCTTTGCCTCTTGCCAATGCCCAAGAGGCCCAGAGGGTATCCATGATTTCGTGTTAAAGGCCAGGTGGAACAGCCTTTGGAAACCCCCAAGAAGTGTCTGCAAATGATGAACTTTAACCGTAAATGGCCATAGTAATAGGGAAAGGGTGATCATCCATTGGATTTGTTTGGGTACGATATTTTCAGACAACCTATATTTGTCAGGAAATGCAATGGTTTCATGTAGATTGGTCGTAAATAATCTCAATGATACTGAGATTCTAAGTGAATCTTGGAGGATGCTGAACCAGGAAATGAAGGCCAGTGACCATCACAAGCTCAACCGACCGATGTTTGGGTTCATGATGGTACTCATAGATGTTTGATTTTCAGAGCTCTGAACAACGATTGGAAGGTGTCAAACTCGGGCGAGGCAGAGATGAGGGCGGAAACTTCAATTCAGAACGGCAATGAACCAGAAGTGTGAGCAGCTCAGCCCCTCAGAGATTTATGTTTGGAAGATGGGACAGTTATGTCATTTGAGCTTGGCTGTGGGGAAACTCCGAGCATGGTAAGGTTCAACAAGAGGGGGAAGTCAGACTATTCCAACAGATGGGATGCTGCTGCAATAGGGCCCCAATGACTAGTCGACTTGTGTGGTAAACACAACCCGATGATCAAGCATCCCTAAGTCTACAGAAGTTGGGTGCTGTTCAGAGACTTCAAATCAGACAACTAGAGTCTAGGATTGGGTCTAAACTATCTAGACTACGGGGATCCCCCAAAAGCTTGACATTTTTTCCAGGAATATCGATCTATTTTTGGGGTTTCTAAGATCCATTTGGTTATGGATCAACAGTTTTAATCCACCAATTTGGTGGGTTCATGGTTACAGTACCCCATAACCCAAAACGGCAGCTTAGACATTTTGATGTAGGAAAAATCAAGATGATGATAATTATTGATAATTCATAATACACATAACATATACTATATATTTATGATATGACCATTTCATTTTATCATGTGGATGGTTTCCACATCATTTTGATATCGCTTTGCCCACCGACTGTTCGGCTCGCCTCAGGTGGATGCCAAGGAAGCCATGCGATGCTCCTATGGAGCAGCCAGACGAGGTGACTGGTGATGGAATCGCAATGCGTTTGCGGATGAAATCCAAGATTTCTTGGTGCCGAACACCCATTGTTTGGTTCTCAAATGCCCAACCTCTTTGTTTCTCAGAAGTCCATTTTTTCATGATTTTCATGAAACCCAAATGGTTCTTGCCAAAATCCTTCTGTTTTGCTCATGATTTCCCCATGTCTTGCTGATGCGTCAGACGCCTCTGAAGCGGCAGCAGTGGCCCGGCATCCAGCAGCGGAGTATCATTGCTTTGGACCGGGCACCTAGATGATGCTGTTGAGATGGCAAGAGGAACTAGTTTGGGCATGTGGATTTCATCGTTGTGATGGTTCTAACCTGCCAGAAATGAGATTCTAACCAGCAAAATTTGGCTTGCGCAATGTGGTTTGAATCAGCAGCAAAATGTGTTGGTTTTATCACCAACAAGGACTGGGATGAAATGGTTAGTTTTGTTATTCCACACCTGCCAGGTGAGGGTTGTTAGATTTTATCACAGTTGTTCTCCTCCTCCGCCTCCTCCTCCTCTAGCTTCTCCTCCACCACCTTTGCATCCACTCCCATGTTCACTTCCGCCTTGCCAGCTCTTCGCTAAGCTCTTCGCCAGCTTCCGCACGCAGTGGGCACTGCTGGACCTCAACTGCAAGGGTCTGAGCGCACTGTGCACCGCTGGACCTCAACCTGGGACCTTCCGAGCTCAGTGAGCACCACTGGACCTCAACCTGGGACCGTCCGAGCTCAGTGAGCACCGCTGGACCTCAACCTGGGACCCTCCGAGCTCAGTCCTGGGACCCTCCGAGCTCAGTGAGCACCGCTGGACCTCAACGGCCAGATAGAATGCCAGAAGATATGCCAGATAGAACGCCAGATAGAATGTCAGAAAGAATGTCAGATAGAATGCCAGAAGGTATGCCAGATAGAATGCCAGAAGATATGCCAGATAAAATGCCAGAAGATATGCCAGATAGAATGCCAGATAGAATGTCAGATAGAATGCCAGAAGGTATGCCAGATAGAATGCCAGAAGATATGCCAGATAAAATGCCAGAAGATATGCCAGATAGAATGCCAGATGATATGCCAGATAGAATGCCAGAAGGTATGCCAGATAGAATGTCAGATAGAATGCCAGAAGATATGCCAGATAAAGTGCCGGAATGTTTGCCAGGACATATATGCCACTAGATTTGCCAGATAGAATGCCAGACAGAATGTCAGAAGATATGCCAGAAGATATGCCAGATAGAGTGCCAGAAGATATGCCAGAACATATTGCAGAAGATATGCCAGGTAGAACGCCAGAAGATATGCCAGATAGAATGCCAGAAGATATGCCAGATAAAATGCCAGAAGATATGTCAGATATATAGAATGCCAGAAGATTTGCCAGTAACAAAACGTATAGATGTCATGGTGGGGATAACTCGAAGTAAAGTAATTTATTTATGGGATTTTTCAATAGTCAAAACCTTTCAACCAGAAAAGAAAAGTTGGAATCAACCTGTAAAGAGATGTGGATAGAAGATGTGGATATCATCAACCAAACATTAAGCCAGTGAAATGTGGGTTTAAACATGTTTGGACTCCCCAGATGGGACGGTTTGCTGCTAAAGATCGTCATGGGAGTCCTGAGTTTTGGAATAGGCGTCGGTTGCCATTTGCCATGAAAGAACAGGTTTTTGAGAAGGCAATCTATGGTTTAATAGAGCAGGGTAGCAGAAAAATTATAGTTCACCATACCCAGGTTGAACACCATTTTGGTGAGTTTCATTCAAATATATATATAATATATATATATATAGATATAGATGTAGTTGTGCCCCATATCATTGCTCAATGTTGGGAGCCGGCGGCTTCTGGGTGGGTTAAACATCACGTTGGTCCCCAAAGGTGGTATCTTGTTAGGTGTTTGTCCAGAAATGGCTGATCTTACCACTATGACTATGACCATCGGATACAGTAATGAATCAATTCACAAAGATTCAATCACTGCATTTGTTTAAGAAGCAAGTTATTAATTTGCCAACCAAATAACTAAGAGATACTAAGAGGTTCTTGCAATTTGTTCCTTCAATTCTGCGAAATCGAAGGGACATCAGGGTCTCCTG
The DNA here is from genome assembly GCA_947184155.2 of Cladocopium goreaui. NCBI lineage: Eukaryota > Dinophyceae > Suessiales > Symbiodiniaceae > Cladocopium > Cladocopium goreaui. The sequence goes on along the minus strand of CAMXCT020000219.1, from coordinate 166,984 downwards.
GTGCCGAAACCACATTGTAAAAACAATACATCCTCAGGATATCCCCAATATATCCCATTGATTCCCCAGGTCTTATGCTTTTGTGCCATGCTCTTGGCTATGGGCCCTGCCGCCTATTGCTGGTGGAACCAAGCGGTAAAGCCCTCAGACAGGGCCAATGTGTTTATTTGGATCAAACGAACCATTTTTTATGGAGATTTAGTGGGGCTGAAATGAGAGATATACAACATCATTATATCAATATCGTATACCGGGATACTAGGGATATAAAGTATATAATTGGAATTAATTGAAAAGTAAAATTTGATTGTTTTAGTGTATAATGTGTGATAATTGTATCGAGATATAAGGATACAAGGGATATACTGGGGTATATTGGGATGTGTAGTGATACATAGCCAACAATGTGAGTTGGGCTTCTTTGGAAAAAACATGGGAAAACTCAGAATCCAGCGCGTTGCCATCGTTTTTCACATTGATATTGACCTCATGTTGGGCAACGCCACATGCCACGAATCCAGTGGGGATCAATAAATGAAGGCAGTAGACCAGTCATGACCAGTTAGTGTTTTTGTAGTTGCATCCCACGTTGGAGTGAAAATTCATCAATGAATAGTTAAAAAATCATCAAAGTTCCATCGGGTTTTTACTATCAGATGTCAGGTTTTCATGTGGTTGGTTAAACATGTTTGAACCCTTCAATGTTTCTGTCATCCAAGCTAAATTCATCCCCATGTGTCACCAAGGGCCGCGCCGAGCTGGCTGACACCTACCGTGGTGGCGCACACCCAACGGTGAACGCCACATGTAGCAACGTTCCTGAGGCGGTCGCACTTCGTTGGATCCCACCAAAACATATCAAAATGGTCTCACTGTGTGTGTGTCCTTTGTTGTCTACTGTAGTACCTATCAGTGCGAATCCACAATTTGAAATTTAGACAAATATATCAAGATAAGATGTTTTATATCTTTGTGTTTGTTGTTGTTAGGACCTATCAGTACTGGTGGAGATTGCAGTTGTTGTTCATCTTCTGATTTTGTGTGACATAATCTCGACATCTTCATGGATTGGTAGTATTCCGTTTTTTGGTGGTGAACCTATGTTGTTTATTGTGATATCATATGGTTGATGTTTGCAGTAGAAAAGTGTAGGTGAATATGGGTGTGTCTGACAATGGTGTAATACACATTTATACACGGTATAATTCAGTTATATGGCAATTTTCATAGGAACAATGGATGAAAGTTATGATAAACCATGGGATTTCGGTGAATTTTCAGGTTACCAAACCCATCGATGGACGATGCTATCACCCGCAGGCGACCCCAGGAGCTCATCACCGGCCGATACTTGTCCTCGGTAGCGACTATGTGAATGAGGCCGTCCCGTTGTGCGATTCACACGTGGTCGTGCAGCTGGTTGGTGTGTTGAATCCATAAAGGTGGAGATAGGGAAAGATTATGATTTACTGCTTTGAATTGTTGGGTTTGAGGGTATTCTTGGCAAAAAAATGTATGGCGTTCATTCTCGCATGGAATCTGCAAAACCTAATCAAGATAACCCCGCCATGTTTCTACGGAATGTGGAGAACCCAATTATGATAAACCCATATAAACCCCAATGTTTCCTCGGTAGTCCACAGGTTTTTAGCATCGCAAAAGGCCTATGGGTATTCCTCATTGGATGATGCCGATATGCCGCAGGTCGCTTGCGGCGGCATCAATGGTCTTTTGATGATGGCCTGAGACCGAGACCGGGATTGACGGGATTGACTCCCATGTTGCGGCCATTTTCATGTGGAACATGAGGAGTTTTTAAACTTTTCGAATTTTGATTTAACTGATTTATTTCTCATGCAAATATTGGGGTACCTCTTTGAACCCACATATGGCGCGCCATGTCACTTTTAACATCTGAAACCATTACATGTTGGCAGTCGATAATTTTGGGCCACAGCCAGCCATATCATATCATGCCGTTCGGAGTAGCGGCTGTAACTCATTTGTACTGGTAAGTGGTATATATATAATTTTATATATTGTATATGCTGTGTTGTGTTAGATGGTATTATCATGTATTATCAACAGAAACAAGTGGTGATGTTTTGCGGGCGCAAGATCATGAAGCAAACACTAAATGCCCTCTTGCAGGCTCCGAAAGACAACTGCTAAGCTTTCTTGGCTTTCACGGCAACGGCAGAACATTTATTGTTCTTCCCAAGAATCATCTAATTGCTATTCACCTTCAATGGCCGACGTCACTCCGTGCTCTCTGATTGTTGCCAAGGTCGCAACCGTTGTGGCAGGTATTGGCATCGACATGCCTGGACCACACATTTTGGCCATGGGAATGGTGCCCTCCCCAGATGTTGAGGACCTGGAGCTGGTGATGTGTTGATGTTTCCATCAATGGTAAATTGAGCGGGGAAATCATTGGTTAATGCATTAGATTAATACTGTATTTGCCATGTATCTATGTTTGAGGAAACTATTCTGTTTTAATTGTTTTGTTTGGTTTTGGGGGGCCTTTAAGCAAGTACTGGAGAAATAGCAATGGTTTTCAGCCAGGCTGGATAAGAGAGTTTGATCGCCTACAAGTCATAGTGACTAATATACATTTTCCGGGAGTAAGAACGGCCTGTTCCGAGGCAAGCCTCATTTCCTATGGTTTTTCCATGGGCTTCGGAGCCTTTATGGTCAGCCGGGCTCTGGTGGCAGTGGCTAGATCTAGACTTGCTAGGGCAGAGACAGGCTTTGGCGGTTGACCTTTTTAGCAATTCGGAGCATCATTTCAACTTATTCATGCTAAAATGCAGCAGCATGAGCATGCCTAAATGATCAGTTGATATGAGGTGTTTCAGTACGATAAGTCGCAAGTGGTGAACAATCAAAATGACTGGCAGGTTGAGGAAGCCAAAGAGGGTTTCGCGCTGAGTCAACTCGAGGAAGAGTTTGGCGGCCCAGCGACTGCGACAGGTTGCGACGATGGAAAATCTATTGGCTGACCTGGAGAGACTGATTGGGAAAGGCTCCAAATATCTTAGGCAAAGCCAGAAGAAACTTTTGAGGTTGCTGCTGTTTTTCATGCATTTCTTGGTGTGTGGCCTGAGGTATAGTGAAGTTCGTAATATGCCTCATTCTGAAGTTGAAGAGATGATTTGTCATTACAGGCACCTTGCAGCCGTGGGGTTGGAATGACAAGCATTCCGTGCTAGGGAATCTAGATTTGTTGCTGATACATGAGCCTAGATCTTTTCAGTTGAGGATGGTTTAGAGCTCATGCCCTTGAGTTCGTTGCCTGTGTTTTGCAGGAGCCGCAAAATGGCTCGTGATGGAGAAAAAATGATAATAAGATAAAAAGGTGTTTCCTTGGCAGTTGGCAAGTTCCCTAGTTGTTTAAGGATGTTTAAGGTACATCCTCGAGACTTCACATTTCATTCTTGGCCAGGAAGCGAGGGCTTTCTGAGGAGGCCGGTCGCAAAGTGTGGTAGTCCCACGTGTATCATATGTATATATATATATATTTAACTGTGTGTAATCTGTGTATCATATGTATATTATTATACATATATATATATCATGTATGATACATTGATACATTATGATTCACTATAATACTGTGCTGAATGACTGAATGTGCTGAAAAAAGAAGACCCTGTTGATCTTCTAGTCTCTGTTGGAGGAGCTAAGCAGCATGAGGTGGACACCCTGACCCAATGTTGATGTTCTTCCCGGTTTGGGTCACAGGACGCTAAACGAGTTGCGCATATCTTCTCGCAGTATGAGGCCCTCGTGACTGGAGCAGAGTCTTGTTGGGACTGACTGATGCTGAAAGATTAACAACGCTTGAAATTGTTATTAAAGATGATTGAACGGTGGTTTACGTCCCCAGAAGCTAGAAGCTGGTGTTCATAGGGAAAGGAAACATATGGAAACTGGAAACTGCTTGTGGGGTTAGAATAATGGTCAACCCAGATTGGTCATTGTTTGTTGGATGGGTCAAAGTCCACCCATTGGCTTGTGGTCAATGCCCATTTCGCTTGATTGAAACGACTGTGGGCATTGGCCAAAGCCCAATTAGTGTTGTTATATATTATATACCTTATACTTCCATAACCGTAAGAAATCATAGGTATAAGGAAATACCCTGGGTTTTATAACATGATCAATGCAAAACCGGGATTTTGGTTCGAAACCCTGGGTGTGTGATTAAGATTTCAAAGATGGGCAGTTTTGGATGTTTGGCTTTAAGTTAAAAGACCCCAGATACTCCCATGATTCCTGTTTGGTTGGTTAAATAACCACCTATGAGCACCATCTTCCGCACTTCAATCGTCAGACGCCAGGACTTTTGGGTCCACCACATGATGGCCGAGGAGCTAGGCGCCCCAACTTCCCAGTTCGGATGGAAAATCTGGGACAGTCACAGTGATAGGATGTGATAAGTAGCAAAGGCATGACAAAAACTTTTGGTGTCGAATTGGATACCAACTGCGCCAGCAACTGTTGGTGTTTTAACATGTTTTAAAGATGTCTACTGTTTCATGTTCCATTTACAGCGGATGATGCCCAAGTATGCGCAATTATGCGCAATTATGCGCAAACCACCAAGGATCTTATGGAAAGAGCCATAATTCTCAACCAGTTCTTACTGTGATTCAACACATCATTTCAATGAGAATAGAGGAAAATCAGCCATGCTGAAACCCATGGGATTTCGGTGCTCTGTGAGAGGCATCCAGATGCCACGTGGTGGGACGGCAGCCATGAAGTCTGGCCTGGCAGGGAATCACAGGGCTGTAGCTGGGAATCCATCGTGGGGATACAACGGAACATTCACTACAATATATTGATATATACACATAATATATAGGAGATATACATAGATATATCATGATACACCCTAAAATGGCACTGTGAAAAACCGGACGAGGTTTGAAATCACAAGGCGCTTTTTTTTGTGCCAGTCTTGGATGTCTATCCCCTCCCACCTGTTCCTGTTAAGGTGATAGGTCTTTTTTCTCATCCCATCAAGGCAGGTGGATCTCATTGGATCGTGGAAACTCCAAGGCTACTGGCACTTCCTTTCTGGTCTTCGGCCTGGTGCCACTGCTTGGTTTGATCATTTCCACCGGCCTGCGGCATTGCGCTGGCCCTGCGTGGTGCTCTCAGCGTCAATGGCGGATCTCTCCCGGTGGTCCAGTGAGGTTACAGTAATTGTGTCCTACTGAAAAGTGATATTTGCTGGTGGGTTCAGACTATTAGAATCTATTAGATGGTTACTGTGTTGGATGATCAATTTGTCACCACGTTTTTGGGCTTTGTTAGGTATATAATATATATATATGATATATAACTTATGGAATATTCGGAATAACCCTGCTTCCATGAATTGCCACAGACTGTTCATCCAGGTGGTATCGCCCGCAATTCTCCACAGCCATGTCCCTCACCTTGAGTGCTTTGAACTCAGGATGAGAGGCAAACCATCATACATCATTATTCCAATGTTGAAGGGGAGTCAGTTTTGCAAAACAGCCATACATTGGTACTTGTGCTGTTGGAATGACATTTGCAGGAATTCGGACCGTGATTTTGAGGGCCAGGTGTGCTGTGATGATGTGAAGAGTATTGTTTTTCTTGGCCTTTTGCCTGGCTCAAGGGAAGATGTTTCTCCCTTCCCAGCTCTAAGCTAGGCCTTTCCGTTTGAGACCAACTGGTCAGTTGGTCTATGATAGTGTATTCATAGTCTATCCAGCGTGTTCTCTTGAAGTTGAATCAAAACCATGCAACACCAAAGCCTCACTGGTGAAGTGACCATTGACTTCGTTCGACCGCCTCAGAACAGCCTGGTCATGGCGCCATCCTTGTTTCCCTTGGCATTGCTGAGCACTTTTGCTAGCTTTGCAGGCCACAGTGGCAGAAGATGGCAGAAGCAGCTGTGGAGTTTTGTTCATCAAAAGACATAGAAATGGGGTCAAAGAAAAGAATTGACCTGGGCTATTTTTGTCACATCAACCTTTTCAATGATAGGTATCTGTATCTTGCCGGTGCTTTACAATGGGGCCATAGCCAAGTGCCTGAATATTTCCGCCCACCGCAGGTTCAGTGGATGTTCTTCATGCAGAGTCTGTGGCCGTGCAACCATCTGGAGACGTGGAGGCTGGGGCCTTTCAGTTGCGTCACCAGCCAGAGAGTTTCGTGACAAAATGCCCACAAGAGGCTGTCGCCACGTGGGTTTGAAAAAGTGAGACCAAGTGACACATTTAGGACAATATAGGAAAAACATACCTACCATTTATTGGGCGCCTTCTTCAAGGGATGTTGGAGGTTCCTGTGAAACGAGCTGAGCCCAGCTGTTGGTCATTCGCCAGGCTCAGGGGATGATGAGAAGACAGGCTCCTGACTGGCAGGCCGGCTGGTGAGCGAGCCAGCAGGGGGTGGGATCAGCAATAGGCTGATGAGACTGATGAATATGATATGTGTAGACTGAATGTGCACACAGAGGATGTTTTGTCGAACTGAAAGCGGTTTGGGCGACTGAATATTCTGTGGCTGCAAATTTGCAACACCTGAATCCGGAAGCCTTGCATAGAAAAGATCATAGAAAGACCCATTCATTTCAGGTGTGGAGAAGCCAGTCGTGGGGTCTCTTCCTTTATTTTTTTATTTTCCTTTTCTTTCAGCATTGGTACTGGTAGTTAGATCATGTTATATAGATCATGTTATATAGATCATGTTATGTAGATCATGTTAAATCATAGTAAATCATGTTGAATCCCTGTTATTGGTTTGGTCCCAATTGTTGCAGTTGGTGACCCCCTTGGCCTACAATTCATGGACCTGCCACCACCTTGAAGGCACCAGTGCTGTCCTCCCTGGGAGAAGAGGAGATCGACTGTTTGCAGATGACGGTGAGCCGCGTGGCACACGTCTGTCCTTCAGAGATGACAGGCGAATGTCTGGGAACACACCGATGGCTGGCCCCGAGGTCACTGTAGATGTGATGCGGGTAGTATATAGGGGAAACCACTGAAGCCGCACCTGATTTAATGATTGGTGAATGATGATATTTCAGCCACATTGGTGCAGTTTGTTGAGGAATCATGAGGGGTGTGACGGGATATGAAGCAACAATGCTCAGAATTCGAAACAACATCTTGCTAACTTCATTGAAAGACAGATGGGCTGCTGTTTTTGAGGGAACCCAAGTTTCACACAGTTGCTGACTCTTGATCTACCTGTCATGCTTTGCAGTCTTCTTGTTTTCAATCACACTGGCCATCTTTGGCCAATCTCTCTTAGATTTCTACTCCTGAGTGTCAAATTGTCCTGAACCGTTGGATTGACACGGTGGAAATGTGCAGTCCAACTTTGTGCGAAATGATGCTCGCACCTCCATGGATGACAGGTGAGGAATTCTGTAAGAGCCGCTTCTACGTTGACATGCATGGGAACTTCAGGCACCAGCGATTCGACTTGCCCCGATTCTTTCTTTTGCATAGCGTCACCTGCTCCCGAAAAAAGAAACTGAGTACCAACGGAATATATCCTGGCATCTGTGGCATTCCCCCGATCCATCGGAAAAAAATCAATGAACAAAAAAAAACAGCAAAAGTTCTCCCATCCATTTCCAATAATTTCCATCTTTCTTTGATATATCCGTGAACCAGAAGATAGGTTCTCCAGTGAGGTGTGCCTTGACTCATTGGATTGATGTGAGGGATGTTTGTTTCCATAGTTCCATCATCTTCCATCTGTTTCCCTGAAACCAAGGCCCAATTTAACTGCATGATTTCTGGACTATATTCAATTTATTGATTTTATGTCTCAAATCTACAAATCACCAACTAATGTATGGCTGAAATACAAGTAAATCACATTGACCCCAGGGGTTCTCCATGTCTTCCCCTATATGGCTGAAACCCCAATGACACCAGGCCCTGCAATTGGTTCACCATCGCTGATCGGAACCCGCCCAACTGCGACTGGGATGGCAAGCTGCGCTGCACTGCCATGAGTGCCGCTGAGCTGCGCGTGCGGCTCAATATCTCCAGGTGGGGCAGGGATGGGATTTGGGAAGAATATGCTTGAACACCATGACTGGTTGGTGGTTTGGAACATGTTTTTTTCCATGTATTGGGAATAATACTCCCATTTGACGAATATTTTTCAGAGGGGTTGAAACCACCAACCAGATGAAAAATCAAGGACAACCAAGGTGTTTCATTCGAATAGCATCAAATGAGGTTCAGGTGCTTGAGCAATCGGTTTGAGATAGTCCGGTTGTGGTTGAATGATGCGCCACAGGGGATGTCGATGGAACTTTGAGGAATGCTGTCACACCAAAAACCATCAACTGGAGGGAGACGGTTTGTGTTTTCCTCTGGCCGGCAGGTCTGATGGCATTTGAGCCCAAGATGTGCACCACGCGTTGTGAGAAAAGGTGCGATTTGCCGGATGTAAATGTTGGCCCCTTTTCCTCGCGAAAAGAACAGAATAACAGATTTGTATATATTTGTGTATATTTGTGTCAAAACGACCGACCCAAGCACGGATTTTCGCATTTGTTGGTATGTTAAAAATAGACCCATCCAGTTCTTGAGGATACCCAATACCCAACTTCCGGCCAGCTCCATGTGCCCAGTTCTCATGGTTGTTTCAACACTTCAAGAGGCTACAAAAACGCCATGCAGCATCAGTCGCCAGTCATCAGCTGAGGCCTTTGCTCTACTTTTGCTGGGAGCTTTGGTGAGTCGTTTGGTGGGCAGTCCGGCATGCCCAGTTCAGCTGTCCATGGGACCACCAACAAACTCAGTGAAATCAACCACCCAATTTGCTGCTCAGGCCGAACTCCCTTGGTGAGTGGAATGATCATGCTAGCAAACGGTGGCTTGGCAAAGTGCATTCCCATCATTACCCATCCACCAACTTCAAGAAATGTCAAGACTCGGTTGGAGAGGAGCTCGGTTGTTAAAGTTTTTTTAAAAAAAAAAAATGTTTTTCCCCACCTGCCAGGTGAGGGTTGTTAGATTTTATGTCAGTTGCCTGGTCCTCCTCGTCCTCCTCCTTCTCCTCCTCGTCCTCCTCCTCCTCCTCTTCTCCACGACCATCCACGACCAGTGTTCCCTGCCGGACCTCAACCACGACCATCCACGCCAGTGTTCCCTGCCGGACCTCAACCGCGACCATCCACGCCCAGTGTTCCCTGCCGGACCTCAACCACGACCATCCACGCCCAGTGTTCCCTGCCGGACCTCAACCACGACCATCCACGCCCAGTGTTCCCTGCCGGACCTCAACCGCGAGTATCCCCGCCCAGTGTTCCCTGCGGGACCTCAACCACGACCATCCACGCCCAGTGTTCCCTGCCGGACCTCAACCGCGAGTATCCACGCCAAAAGATATGCCACATAGAGTGCCAGAAGATATGCCAGATAGAATGTTAGAAGATATGCCAGATAGAATGCCGGAAGGTATGCCAGATAGAATGCCAGATAGAATGTCAGCTAGAACGCCAGAAGATATGCCAGATAAAGTGCCAGAATGTTTGCCAGATAGAATGCCAGCAGATTTGCCAGATAATATGCCAGAAGATATGCTAGATAGAATGCCAGATGGAATGCCAGAAGATTTGCCAGTTAATATGCCAGAAGATATGCCAGATAGAATGCCAGATGGAATGCCAGAAGATATGCCAGAACATATGCCAGAAGATATGCCAGAAGATATGCCAGAACATCTGCCAGAAGATATGCCAGAACATCTGCCAGAAGATATGCCAGGAAGAATGCCAGAAGATATGCCAGATAGAATGCCAGATCGAATGCCAGAAAATATGTCAGATAGAATGCCAGAAGATTTGCCAGTAACAAAATGTATAAATGTCATGGTGGGGATCACACGAAGTAAAGTAATTTTTTGCAGGAGTTTGTTTTGGACTGTGGTTTCCCCAGTAAAATCCTAGTTTCCTATTCAAACAATATATGTTTCAGTTTCAGTATGTTTCATCTATATTAATTAATTATAGTTGCTGGAGGTCATCATAAAGTCCTGTTCAATGACCTGTTGTTCGATGCGTTTCTGATGACTTCAGGATGCACTTTTCCATGGATTGGAGGCCTTCCAGGCTGCGTGGCTGAGGCTTTGCAGCCTCCATCATGGCCTTCGCCGTCAGCAGAGAACTTAGCGCTGCTTCCGCTGGGAGGAGAACCAGCTCCAAACCAAGGATGGATATAAGATGATATAAGATGATATAAGATTACATAAGATTTGCTGGGCCGAAGAAAGTCGTGAACATATGATTTTTTGGATGGTTTGGCATTGAGGATTATTTGCTTGCAAGGCTACACATGGATAGCCAACTAGAAACTTATGGTTGATGACAAGGAGAAAGTGCCATTGATAAGCAGGATTATCACCAGCTTGAGCTTGATGGTGAAATTTCTGGGAACCACTGGAATGGGCCTGCAAGATCCATGCAGGTTTTTTTGCTTAAGAGGATTTGGCACTGATCATGGACATTCCTTGTGAATCAGAATCAAGACTTGTACCCTTTGGTAAAAACAAACCAAAAACATGGCAATTGACCCCCCCGAAACTTGGAGATGACGTCCCTGTTGAAAGTCCTCTTTTGTGCTGACGTTCCGGGACCAGGTCAGCTACTGTCCAATGAGATGGTCAACAAGGCAAGTCCTGTGCAGGGTCCAACAGTTCGGGTGCCAAGGTGATGTTTTGGTGCACAAGATTTACACAGATTTACTGTAGCATGGTTTGGGGTTGATGCTGGAAATAGATGGAAGTATACCATATGAATTTAGATGATATCAGTATATATCAATATACATTAGTGATTCGGTAAAAACTCTGGTTTTACCTGATGAGAATGGTGACCAACCAGAACAGTGCCACTACCCATCGATGGTGTCTCGTTTTTTCTCCCAAGGTGCCGTCTCAACCAAGCGTCCAAAGGCACCAACGGCAACGGATGGCCTTGAAGCTCTAGTAACAGATTGTGTTTTTAGAGGAACACACGGAAATGCATACTACGATGAATAAACCATGTTATTTCATGTTATTTCAAAAACCCTTACAATGTAATTATCATTCGCAATCTAGTTCTAGTATAGCTGCACAGTACAGTACCCCAAATTTTACCCATTCCAAGAAGTGTCCTGCCAGGCTTTGCTCTGACAGCGCTGGTACGGTGCCCAGTTCTTGGCATGGCGAAAGGTGAGACGGTGAGGAGGAAGCAATGCCATCTGGATTGTGTAGGTTGATAATTTATCTTTGATTGTTTTTCCACTAATAGATAATAGGGGGTTGATCATTTATCTTTCAACTTGTTTCGCTCTAAATATGGGGAAACGCAGCACCAAAGATAGCTCATTTGCAGGGTACTGGTAGCCCGGATTAGCCATGGAACAACTGGCCGATGATTGCTCAATAGCCATGGTGTTAACGCACTTAGCAATGTCTTGGCACTAGTTGGGGAACTTACCCTTGATGACCCTTGTTTGTGAGAATGTCTTATTTTGCTTGGTTCTGGGTTGACATACCTATGAATTATTGCCACGAATTGGGGATTGGCATATCTATCATTCATCATGCTTGGGGAATAAGTGGATACCTGGCCATAACTGTGGGGTTTACAGTATATCCCAACTCATAGAAGCTAACGCCATGGTTGCACCAACCAAGCTTTGACCAAGGCTCTTTGGAGCACTCGCCACGGCACGGCGCATTGAAGCCAGGGGTTTGGGGCCCTCATCTGTGGTGGCTGATGTCGTTTTCCCTGAACAACATAACCAATAGTAATCATAGCAATACTACCGATCATTGCAGTAGCAATGATACAGACAATTGATAATTACTGTAACAATAGTAATCATCATGATAAAGTCATACTGATAATGATAAATAGCAATGATATATATATATAAGAGAAAGAACAACATAGTACCTAACAAAAGACACCTTTGGTATGTTGGGACAGCTTGCCCATGGAACTCCCAGGCCTGGCCCACCTTTCGGCATCAGTTCTTCCTCAGCAGCGGTGGTCTGTGGGTCAGCACCTGAGATGATTGTCCGCTTAAAACCTCCATTGATAGGGGATTTCTAGGGACTTTTTTGGGTCAACATCTGGATCTGGTTAGTTTGATGTCATTATATGCTGTACTAGATATTATATACCTCTCCAATTTTCGGGTGCTTTTCAGTGAGTCTCATCTATGAAATGTTGGATGAGCGCCACAAAAGTAAGTCATGGGGTCCGAACATGAGTGGTGAATTTTGAGTTGATGAACATAGGGTTTCATATTGATTCCAAGAGGATGCGAAAAAGGAACCTCAATGGCGCTTGTGTCCTTGCCGGAAAACAAAGCGTATCGGAGTTTTTGTTGTGGCTTCTCAAACACCAAGAAAGTTAAACTCGTATTCCAAAAAGTTTATGAAAGTTCAATCCAACTCCAAAAGAGCGAAAATCACAAAGTTGAAGGCACAATCCAGGCAGTTCTGGTTCTCCCTCCAGCAGAAATTCGGTTGTGCATGCTGATGTTCTTAGCTCAGGTGGCTGTATGTTCTGCCATCGTGGCATGGCAAACAACCTCCAGGGCTGCCAGCGCCTTCGAACGCCCAGAACCTCAGAGGGTTTATTTTTCAGGTGGGGGGGATCCACAACTTTGGTTGTTTTTTTCTCATGCAAACCATCTGATGTTCGAACAGTTTTGGGATGATGATCCCAATTGGCTTGAAAAGTGTCACGCGGTTGAAGACACCAACCCGTATGGATGTGCTCAATAGTGATTAGTGGATTTTGGCAGAGTTTTGCGATGTCCAACTACATAAACACACAAGTGTCCTAGTATCTTGAATGAGAATGTGTTTGAAATGGTGGGTTCCTAAGCTCCCAGCCAGAACCCCCATGTGTTTTTTTTGTTCCAACCACAACGGGCAATTCCGTTAGCCAAGCAGGAGAACCTATCAACGACTGGTTTTGGAATGTTTTGGAAACTGTTAAAGTAATGTTAAAATAATGTGTGTGTGTGAGTGTGTGCGTGGACCTTCCTACACTGGGGGCACAATTGACCATCATGTTGTTTTTTGGAAATATGTTTGGGACATTTGTGTCCGTCATCAAATGCGAGACAGGTTTCGGAATAGTCCAAATGAATCCCAATGAGCTTTGAATTGCATTCAAAATGTTTGAACTCAACACCAAACTGGTTTGTGATTTTCAACATGTTTGTATTTCATGTTCATGTTATATATATATCCTTGCAAGCCTTGCATGATTTATCCAAGATTTGCAATTTTCCGGAGTGGTGCTGGGTTTCGGAAGGGATGGCTCGACCACCAACCGTTTGTTTCATGTCATTTTAGGTTTTCAGGGATGGCATTATTGACAAGTGGGAACCACGGGCACATGACAAGGTACCTGTGCGCTCCTACTCCTTTTGGCGGAGCTGCAAAGTTGAGTGAAATTAATTCCCATTACAATGTTTGAAAAATATGCCATTATGATTACAGTTAAAGTACGAAGTATAATCGCTCTTGAAATCATGTGACAAGAGTCATAGGTTACTGCATCACCAGTTCTAGCCTTCCGATGAATCTTGTAATTTGAGACCGGGCGTCCCCAACGACAGCATGTGTTTTGAGGCCGCCCCATGTTTCTTCAGGGAGTTTTGCCAGCCCTCGTTGCTAGCCAACGGTTCAGGCATGCACTTCGAGCTAGTTCGAGTCTTTGCGTATGGTTTGCATCAAACTCAGCAGGGAGGTGGTAGTTAACTTGGATGTGTTCTTTGACACGACCAATCCATGGAGTCCTACGGGGTTGTTGCTTGGTGTGTGATTCAGCATTGTAGCGCAAGCTATTCGAACATTTTTCGTGTCGTGTGTGTGTGTATGTGCATGTGCGTTGATTGTGATACAAACTTACGCTGCTGTTGAGGCCCAAAAAGAACTGGGTTCATCCGTTCTGGTGCAATGTCTAGCAGTGGAACTTTGTAGGAAAACACAGGTCAACTATTTTCTATCAACCAGGTAGTTTCCTTTTCTTAGATTGTCACGTGATTATTGTTTTTGGACTTTAACAATCTTGAACATACTTTAAATATCTTTAACTTGATTCTAATTCTCCAAGATGGCAGTATCCTACCCAATGTTTGGTTATGTTAAAAATGAACTAACTTCTATACAGCTGATATTTCTTGAAGCAAGATGACCGAGAAGCCGAGTGCGCCAACTTCAGCGGGTGGAGAAGGCCGGCCAGGGCTTCCCCAATGATGGTGGGATAGCCCAAAATGGCATGTTTGATTCTGTTTGATAGGGATTTAATGGAGATTTCATGGGGGAAATGATGACTATTGAATTCTGGGGGTGTCCACCGGTTTGCCAAAGTTTCTTGGACATGGTATTCAGGTAAACTGGACTAATTTTTGATAGTTGAAGAACCATTCATTTCTGGTTTGGGATTGTTGGGGATGGTTTATGATAGGGTTTTAAATAGTAGTGGCTGACTCCTGAATTACTTAAGGGTTGTGATATACAATGTGTTTGGGCATAATTCTACGTCGGTGAGTAATATTGATCTTTATAAACATAGTTTTCCCAAGGCCGGACCCATTCATGATTTCTGATAGTTTATCTTGCTTTGATTTCATTAGAATTGAGTCCGCTCATTCAGGTGAATTCAACATGTTAGCGAAATTGTGGTATTCAAGAATGCTACAACGACTCTCAGAATCTGTTGGATCAGCTCCATGCAGTTAGCTCAGAAGCACAGATGATTTGTAGATTTTGTAGATACCTAAACCATTTGAGATACCTTGTTTGTGGCGTGTTCTAAAAATTCAGGATGATTTGCAGACCTGAAGTAATCGACCGTGGGAGAAATTTCTGGCGTGCTTCGAGTTCTCCAAGTGAATGTAGTGAATGTATGTGAATGTATGAATGGTTGGCGGCTCCATGCGTGGTTGTTTTCTATCCTGATCTGAGATTCCCCTAGCCTACCTAATTTTCCGACGGTGCATCGGGACTGCAAGCTGTCCGTTGCAGGTGAAACAGGTGCTTGCGATATCGGTACCCTTCCAACCCCAAGCAGGACAGGCTGCAAGGAAAGCGAACAAGAAAAGGGGCAACAGCGCTGTGCCTCTTCAAGTGGGAACGTTCCTGGGCTTCAAATGGTTTCAGAGGCCAGAAACCCTGTACCCGCTGTAGGCGTTTGGGAGATATATTATTGATATTGTTGGGGCACACTGTATACTGTGAAATTCCTACAATGTGGTGCCAAGTTGGCTTATGGTGAAACACATCTTTGGTTCATGGGGGATATCAACTAAGTTGTAGCTGGGGGCACCACATTGAAACCCTTGAAGCGCATCAAATTGTCGTTTCAACGACGGCATTTTCCCATGGCCAAGGCTGTGGTCGTTGTCGACGACGACGTGACGGCCCCGGTTCCTGCTGAGTTTCCAACTAGCCGGAGGGCTCCTGCAGGTGCCACAATGCCCGGGGTGCTTGGGGGGGCATGGGATGAGGGGCCAAGCTACCAGATATGGTGGGATTGTCAAGAAATGGAGGATTTACCCTGAATGTATGGCCATTCAATTGAATAATGAAAAATGAGATGGAATGGGGCACTGTCAGACAGACACAATTGTAAATCATTATATAATTATGACATGTTTTAAAATGATATTGATTTCGAGTTTGTTGGGATGAAATGAGGCCCCATGTGCAAGCCTTCCTTAGTAGAACCAAGAGTGCTCTTGCCTCCAACTTGAGCACGAAGTCAGTCAGAAAGATGATTACTCTCTTTGACAGATAATCTCAGATTATCAATATATAAGAGACAGATAATCTCAGATTGTCACTGTCACTGAGTCTCAGACTACTACTAATAGTACAACTCACACATGGTATTCCTGTTCCAGCCACCTTTGGGGATCATCCAAACAAATCCACCGCAAATCACATTCGCAATTGAAGATTCCACACATGTTTGATGGTTAAAAAACTCTATCAATGATGGTAAATTAGTGTTAATTAGTTAATTCCTCGCTAAGATCCATTAAGATCCATTAAGTCGCTCATGAACCATCATATCCACATTTTATATATATATATATATCCCCCCTAAAATCACCATATACCCTTATACCCCCATAAAATGATCGCAACGGGCAGGTGCCTCCAAGCTCATCTCGGTGTATTCCCTCAGCGGCCAAGTGCTTGGAGAGGTGGCTGTGACAGCTGAAGAGACGGTGGGGGTCACTGGGCCTGCGAAGGACCGGGGGCCGTGGCTGGTGTGGTTTGTTCGCAAAAATGGTGGGATATTGTGGGTTTGGCCAGCAGAATCGGTGGTTTAAACAGCAAACATGGTGATTTTGATCGAACTTGACTACGCGAACTGATGTTGAGAACATGACTGGCTTAAAAAACTAGGAACTCAGCAAGCATGTTTCAATATGTTTCGAATTTAAAGCCAGAACCCCAAAATATACAGAAAAATTGAATTGAATGCCTGCAAGCGATCAGACAAAAACAATCTATGTGATCTTGCAAACATGGATTAAACAAAAAGTTTAAAAGTTTCTTTGGGGTGCTTCTGAAGGTATAAAGCCGGGAGTTCACTGTCATGTTTGTTTCCAGTAGGGTACTTGGATGTACATCCCAATTGGTAAGTGCTGCACGATGGTATTCAATGCTCGATTCCAAGGGTCCTCCCCATTGACAACTTGACCCTGGTATACCCTAGTGATTATCCATTTGCTACCTGAGATGCAGATCCTCTTTGGGGGGCCCTGAATGAGGTGATGTCCGGGCCAATGGTTTTCTTGGTTGGTGCCCTTCATGAGTGTGCCTGAAAAATGGGCTGCCCAAAAAATTCATCGCTTATCATCAGTGTCACTATTGTGTAAACTAGACCAGAATACCAAATTTCAATAAATTTCATGGATATCCACACAAGAAATCAAACACACCCGCCACTGCCAATATCCAAGAGCACTTCATCCACCAGCCACCACTGCCCCACCCTTTATCCAAAAACTGAGGCGTTGAAGGAGAAGCTCTGCGACGCCACGGGCAGCGACCAATACATGGATTTGGCCTCACAGTGCCTGGGACTTTGGTAAAAAGCTGGGGAGTTCTGACACGATTTCCTCCAGGAATCAGGCATGGCAATGGAAACTCCGATATTTCATGCTTTTTGTTTCCATCGATGAAGCAAAGGTTCCAAAATGGTGATTTGATTGATAGTCAGCAGTAGCGAACATGCCGATGTGAAGTGTTGTGAATGTTGGCCGTTGTGTCTACAAATCACTGTCACACGATACAGATGCGACACACGTCAACACACCCTTCTTGCGCAGTTTTTTGATGAATGTTCAAGTCACGTTGCACCTGCTTCAACTGCATGTTCCATGGATGTTTATTTCAGTGATTCTTCATGCATTTTCCAGGACTCATGGGTCCTTGTGATTTGTCAACAGTATCGCTCCATGAAGAATATTGAGAAAAGAATTGGACCAACGTTAAGGCGACATACCACTTCAATCCATTTTGGTCGCAAAAGTGCGGGATTCCTAGCAATTGGTCAAGGGTCAGATCACATCGGAGAGACTCACAGTGCGTGTCTCACCGTGGACGCTACAACAGCCATGTTGGAGTCTCCCAGTCCTGGGGTCAACCCAGAGGGTGCCACTGAGATGGCTGAGCTTGGCCCAGTACAGATGCTGAAAGTTGATTCTGCAACTCTTTATTTTTTCATAGTTTTAATTAGAGACATCCCGTAAACATGTCTTAGTTTACACCTCCTTAACAAGCAAAGTTGTAAATGCCTCAGGCACGGTAAAATTCTTAGAGCTGATTTGTTCAGTCAGCTCAGGATTGTGGCCAAGTTTAAGGCCATCCGAAATCTCGCCGTCTCTCCAGAGCCTGCGCGTTTTGAAACTCTGCAAGGAGAAAAGGCAGCTGATTGGTGGGATGTTGCAGCTGCAATTCGGGCCCGTGCGAATGAAATCCTGTCGCTGCTCTGTGCTATCCCAGAGGAAGAGGTAGACGTGCAGGACAGGTGACACTGCACAGTGGGTGGCAGCTAAGGATTATAAAAAGACCCATTATATATGTTCCATGCATTATCATTATCCTGCTGCATGCCTCAAAAAAAATTGACATGTGGCTGAGCCAGAGTCTTCCCAGGACCAGGAGCTGCAGATCCGCGATCCCAACAATCCCTTGAGTGTTTTCGCAGCAGTCTGGAGCTGTGCCCTGGCCATGGCGAGGCTAGATGCACATCGGAACTGGCGATCAGCTTGTGGACAGATCATCCGTGCAACTCGGAAAGCCGAGGAGCTGCTACGTCCGCTTCTGTTGGTGGAAGCCTTCCCGGAGGAGTCTGATGTGTTCACACTTCACACGGCCATATCTCACCAGCAGCCACCACTTGCAGGAAGTGCCACAGCAGTGACATGGAGCGCAGCAGAAGAGACACGAGCACAAGAGGATGCAGAAGCAGCAAACCTTCCTGAAAAAGCTGCAGGAGGTGAAGCAGAAGCAAAACTGCAGGCCTTGGAGTTTGAACTGCTGGAGCTACAGAACAAATACAAGACTACGGAACACGACATGCAAGACCACCCTGACATTGCTGCAACACTGCATGAGCTAGGCACTGTGAGTCGGAAGGCTGGAGATTTCAAGCAAGCGAAGCAGCACTATGATGAGTCCTTGCGAATGAACCGCTCCTTGCATGGGGACAGGGATCACCCTGGCATTGCTGCAACACTGCATGAGCTAGGCACTCTGAGCCAACAGGCTGGAGATCTCAAGCAAGCGAAGCAGCACTATGATGAGTCCTTGCGAATGAAGCGCTCCTTGTATGGGGACAGGGATCACCCTGGCATTGCTGCAACACTTCATCATCTAGGCACTGTGAGCCGGAAGGCTGGAGATCTCAAGCGAGCGAAGCAGCACTATGATGAGTCCTTGCGAATGAACCGCTCCTTGCATGGGGACAGGGATCACCCTGACATTGCTGCAACACTGCATCAGCGAGGCATTGTGAGTCATCAGGCTGGAGACCTCAAGCAAGCGAAGCAGCACTATGATGAGTCCTTGCGAATGAAGCGCTCCTTGTATGGGGACAGGGATCACCCTGGCATTGCTGCAACACTGCATGCGCTAGGCACTGTGAGTCGGAAGGCTGGAGATCTCAAGCAAGCGAAGCAGTACTATGATGAGTCCTTGCAAATGAAACACTCCTTGCATGCGGACAGGGATCACCCTGACATTGCTGCAACACTGCATACTCTAGGCACTGTGAGTCGGGAGGCTGGAGACCTCAAGCAAGCGAAGCAGTACTATGATGAGTCCTTGCGAATGGAGCGCTCCTTGCATGGGGACAGGGATCACCCTGACATTGCTGCAACACTGCATGCGCTAGGCACTGTGAGTCGGAAGGCTGGAGATCTCAAGCAAGCGAAGCAGCACTATGATGAGTCCTTGCGAATGAAGCGCTCCTTGTATGGGGACAGGGATCACCCTGGCATTGCTGCAACACTGCATGAGCTAGGCACTGTGAGCCAACGGGCTGGAGATCTCAAGCAAGCGAAGCAGCACTATGATGAGTCCTTGCGAATGAAGCGCTCCTTGTATGGGGACAGGGATCACCCTGGCATTGCTGCAACACTGCATGAGCTAGGCACTGTGAGTCGGAAGGCTGGAGATCTCAAGCGAGCGAAGCAGCACTATGATGAGTCCTTGCGAATGAAGCGCTCCTTGTATGGGGACAGGGATCACCCTGGCATTGCTGCAACACTGCATGAGCTAGGCACTATGAGCCAACAGGCTGGAGACCTCAAGCAAGCGAAGCAGCACTATGATGAGTCCTTGCGAATGAAGCGCTCCTTGCATGGGGACAGGGATCACCCTGACATTGCTGCAACACTGCATACTCTAGGCACTGTGAGTCGGGAGGCTGGAGACCTCAAGCAAGCGAAGCAGCACTATGATGAGTCCTTGCGAATGAGCGCTCCTTGTATGGGGACAGGGATCACCCTGCATTGCTGCAACACTGCATGAGCTAGGCACTGTGAGTTGCAGGCTGGAGATCTCAAGAGCGAAGCAGCACTATGATGAGTCCTTGCGAATGAACCTTGCATGGGGACAGGGATCACCCTGACATTGCTGAACACTGCATGAGCTAGGCACTCTGAGCCAACAGGCTGGAGATCTCAAGCAAGCGAAGCAGCACTATGATGAGTCCTTGCGAATGAAGCGCTCCTTGTATGGGGACAGGGATCACCCTGGCATTGCTGCAACACTGCATGAGCTAGGCACTGTGAGTCGGAAGGCTGGAGATCTCAAGCAAGCGAAGCAGCACTATGATGAGTCCTTGCGAATGAAGCGCTCCTTGTATGGGGACAGGGATCACCCTGGCATTGCTGCAACACTGCATGAGCTAGGCACTGTGAGCCAACGGGCTGGAGATCTCAAGCAAGCGAAGCAGCACTATGATGAGTCCTTGCGAATGAAGCGCTCCTTGTATGGGGACAGGGATCACCCTGACATTGCTGCAACACTGCATGAGCTAGGCGCTGTGAGCCAACAGGCTGGAGACCTCAAGCAAGCGAAGCAGCACTATGATGAGTCCCTGCGAATGGAGCGCTCCTTGTATGGTGACAGGGATCACCCTGACATTGCTGCAATGCTGCATACTCTAGGCACTGTGAGTCGGCAGGCTGGAGACCTCAAGCAAGCGAAGCAGCACTATGATGAGTCCTTGCGAATGAAGCGCTCCTTGTATGGGGACAGGGATCACCCTGGCATTGCTGCAATGCTGCATACTCTAGGCGCTGTGAGTCGGAAGGCTGGAGATCTCAAGCAAGCGAAGCAGCACTATGATGAGTCCTTGCGAATGAAGCGCTCCTTGCATGGGACAGGGATCACCCTGACATTGCTGCAATGCTGCATTCTCTAGGCTTTGTGAGTCGGCAGGCTGGAGACCTCAAGCAAGCGAAGCAGCACTATGATGAGTCCTTGCGAATGAAGCGCTCCTTGCATGGGACAGGGATCACCCTGACATTGCTGCAATGCTGCATTCTCTAGGCTTTGTGAGTCGGCAGGCTGGAGACCTCAAGCAAGCGAAGCAGCACTATGATGAGTCCTTGCGAATGAAGCGCTCCTTGCATGGGACAGGGATCACCCTGACATTGCTGCAATGCTGCATTCTCTAGGCTTTGTGAGTCGGCAGGCTGGAGACCTCAAGCAAGCGAAGCAGCACTATGATGAGTCCTTGCGAATGGAGCGCTCCTTGTATGGGGACAGGGATCACCCTGGCATTGCTGCAACACTGCATGAGCTAGGCACTGTGAGCCAACAGGCTGGAGACCTCAAGCAAGCGAAGCAGCACTATGATGAGTCCTTGCGAATGAAGCGCTCCTTGTATGGGGACAGGATCACCCTGGCATTGCAGCAACACTGCATGAGGTAGGCGCCGTGAGCCAACAGGCTGGAGATCTCAAGCAAGCGAAGCAGCACTATGATGAGTCCTTGCGAATGAATCGCTCCTTGCACGTGGACACCATGACATTGCTGCAGAACGTAGATGTTTAGTTGGTGGTTGATTTTTTAAACTTTGATCTTAGTTTGGGTCATGATTCGAAGTGGCGTTTATTTTTTCAGGTGGTAAAGGCCACCAACATGCCTAATACGTTCAATGGCACTCTGCCTCGGGGTCACCTCGATGCCAGCTTTTTGCTTGGTCCTGTGCAGAAACATCGCATGAAGCAGGATGACCTTGGCAATCAAACCTCCAAATTGTAACCCCTTTTGCCGGGTGACTAGATGGATTCTTTAGAGGTATACAGTAGCCAGTTTTCCAATAGGATCCAATGATATCCAAGGCTGTGATCCACAAAAGACGCAAACAAGGGTCCCACAATGACAGTGTCCCACGTATATTTCGCAGATTGACTTTGGGCACTGATCAAACTTATCGTTGAACAAAACCGCCTTTCCCCCTGCCATTCCATGAGACAGAAACTGGAGCAAACCCGCAAGCCCAATACAGTTCAGTTGAAACCTTGAATTTGAGTTGCATGTAGCACTGGGCAGTTGCCTTGCTTTCAGCCCTTTCTGGAAATTTCCTCATGAGCAGCCCAGGATGGCTATCCTCAAAGACACTTGATTAAAGGCGGAGGGAGCATGGAAGGATTTTAATTATGCACACGTGAATTTGGTAGGGTTGAACACATGGTCCGCAAATCCCCCATTTTGGCTGTGTCATATCCCTCCAGTTCTTGGGGCCCGCATGAGCGCTCTATGTTTGATACAGCAGTTTTCTGAATTCAAAGCTTGAGAGAAACAACATGCATGGTCACAGCAGGGAGTAGCCACAGTTATCAAGAGATGTCAAGGCCCCCCAACTGATGGAAATTGTGCAGTCAATTATCAGTTTGTTGTTTCGAGTCGGGTTTGTGAACTGTGTTTCGTGCCTGGCACCAATTGGACCCTAAGTTTGCCTTTTTTTGTGTGGAGCAAGGCAAAGAAGTTTTTGGGAACGATCCACCTAGACCTAGACCTTCGCTGTACCGACTGAGACGCACTTATTTGCCTGTAAACACTTCATGTTCAGTGCCCCTTCTATACTGGGTATGTTCTTTTGGTTCTGTGCCCAGCATGCATCATCAACCTGCAGGGCCTTCAAATATCGTGTTCGGGGCTCCCTGACGCCTGTGGCTTGTGACTTTCAGCCCCTTAAATATGTAAAGATGTGGTTGTTAATGTTGCTGTCACAAGGCCATTGTTTAACCCTGCAAGCGTATAGAGACTTAGAAATGTCATTTCATGCAGCAGGGAGCTGCAACCTCCTTTAAAAACATACGCACAAATTCTGATTTTTTTGGTCAAGACTCCAGTGGCCTGGTTGCCTGTTTTCATCACCCGATCATGGGTATCCACCACCAACAAAGATGGGAGGATATGGGAGGATCATCCCTGATAACTCACATGTTTTTTGGGTTGGGTGGGCTGGTTCAGTCCCCAAGCTGCACCAAGGACTCTGACAGCATCGCCGAGACGGGCCTCTTAGAGAGCAGTCATGTGCAGGCTCTCTTCCCCAGCGTCACCAGTGGCTCGGTGGCCAGGTATGGATTGATATTCTAAACCACCCATAAATTGCAGCATTTTTCAGGGCGTTATGAATGTATGATATGTGAAAATGAAGTTCTAAACCACTGGAGCATCGTGGGTGCATTTTGGACAAAGATCTTGGGATACCCACAATGCGATTGGACAATTTATTGTTAGTGGCCTTGTGATACTCGAAAGGTGACTCACAATGCGGCGTTGGGACAGCCCAAGTTAAAATATGTTTTTAGAGTGTATTAGCGTAACTTTTTGGTGTTGAAGTAACGGTTAGCCTATCCCAAAGGGTAGCGCAAACCTTCCAGGTCCAGATAGTCGCATGTTTGAACTGCCACATTTGTCGACGACCGATGAGTTGTTCGTTTTCAGAAACTTGGTCGCCAGGAATCTGGTTCCTCCCCTTAAAACCCTCCCAAATAGAACTTGGCGATGACAATCGGCCTTTTTTGGATTATTTCTTGCATTTTACTTGAAATTGTGATTTTTAGGTAGCCATATTTCCCAAAGTTGCCACTGCAATGTTGGCAGAGCCTGGGGTCAGAGTCAGTTTGGTCTAAGGATTCTTCAACAGCACCAGCGATCGCCAGTTTGGCGTTTACTTGGCATCCAGTGGTTCAACACAGATTTTCTCGTCCCTTGGCATGGGAATGGAAGCGCCTGGCGGCTAGAGGATGATGGGGATAAAAAGGTACGTAGGTGCGGAAGTGAGCATCAGTTGAGCCATGGACCACAAAAGATTATGTGTTTTTAATGAACATAAGCAGATCAAATTGTATCACCCAATATCCCCCAATGCATCATACAGAGTACTCATATCATGATTGCATCATGTACCGTACCATGCACGATGCTCAACCTTCTTTGTAATATGGCTCAGATGCCAGACTTGTATCTTTGATCAGTTTGGAAGGATGTCAAGGATTCTTGCTCCTCAGCTTTGTTTTGAATGTGTTTCAGCTTTGCAACAGCAGACTTCACCTGGAGACTCGTAGAGACGTAGATGGTAATGCATGGAGCTGGGACAGCATCAACCCGAGCCACTGGTTCCCGAGGGTGCAAACCCGTGTGGTGAATCGCCGAGAAGATGAAGAACATGTGCAAACAACCTTCTGGGGGTCCTGGAGATTAGGTCGGCCACCGAACACGAGACACATTGTCCATGACAGAGATTTCCAAGTATACACCACTGGTGGGGAATCGGTGTTTGTGGGCTTGCATCATCACTGGTGAATTAGCACTGATTAACATACAGATCAAATGAAATGCCACAGTGGGTGGTAATATCAAACATGAATCTGGCATGGGATGCCAAAAACTGTCCCTCACGTGGTTTGAAAGATGAAGGTCCTATACTGGAACTTGTGATTGTGGGGTTCCATGTGAGGTTTTAATAGGCAAGCCCCCCAAATGGGACAGGTTGTGTTCATTTTGCTAGCATCATCTGGCGCCCAGTGATTTGAAGAGGTTCGCCTTCTGGCCAGGACCGGACAAGAATTTGGAGATAAAAGTGTCGGAAATGGAGAGAAAGGTCACATGCCTCCAATGTGAGACAAAGCCTCCAGAGATCAAATGGGAGAGGGTTCCCCTTTCCTTCGTGGAGTTTTACTTTAACGCTTTGAGGATATCAAAATAAATGAGTTTGGGACTGGGAGGGTTCCTTGATTATCTTTGATTGCGTAACCACCTTCCAAGAAATGCGAACTTTGCTGCTGGGCTGACGACTGAAGTGGGCAGGTCATCGGTAAACAGATGCAAGTTACTGACCAATTGTCGTGGTTGGTGTTTTGTTTAGATGAATAGGACACTGCACCCACTTGCTGCCTTTGCGGGTCATCTCGTTGAGTGACTTTTCCAGATCATAAGGAGGGTGACAAGAGACTTCCCGGAATTTCCAGCATAATTACTGCTTGATCAGGTCTACAACGATTCCGTTCCCTATGGCTGGACACAACAGACTGGAAAGACAAAAGCTGATTTCACCATCAGGCTGCTGCCGGGTCTGTGCAGAGATTGGGATTCTCACCCCACCCCAAGTCATCAACCAGCTGATGATCTGTTTTACTGAGGGAAATGGGTGGTAAGGGCACCCCCCTTGTTTGTCAATAGCTATGTGAATGTGTGGAACATTATGTTTTCCCTTTGTAGTTGTCTTACATCTGATGAAACCACAGTTTTCTTGCAGAAGTCCTGGTTTATGATGATGAGTGAATGGTTCAGCTGTTGACTTTCCAGCTGATTCAGTCACCCGCAGGCTATCGTGGCATCGGAAAGTGCTGAAGAAACTTGCAGTGCAAAGAGGGCAGTGCGGCAATTCCTTTTTGGATATATACACAGTGGCAATCTAAGGCATGGAAATAATTCACCGCTAGTGGGAAACCAAAGCATGGCATCATGTCAATGAAAAGATAGCCCCAGACCCATTTCTTGATGATTTTCTGTTTGAGGTGCTGTCCTTCGGATAAAACACCAATAGCCGCCCCTTTCCACTGGTGAGCCAGGACATTGTCTCTTGGACCCCTGGGGCAAGGGCTGGTACCAGGTGCGCACTGAAGGTCTGAGGATGAAGGCAATGATATGTGCAGGAGCACTGCAGTATGATACGTGTGTGGTAAAAACAGTGTTTCTTGCAGATGTTCCTTGCAACCAACCCAATGATTGACGAAAAGCTGCCGCGAGATGTTGCCGCAAACCCAGGGGGGCCTGCTGGGACATGATCGGTTGACAGTTCCGAAATAAACAAAAACAATAGACATGTCTACAACTCCGCTAACGATGGTATACAAGTACTGCATATACTTCTCCCATTCTTTGGGGATTTGTCAAAGGGGCTCAGCCAGCAAAAATCCAGCTGCGATTGTCCTTGCGCAGGTGATTCCTGTATCCTCGCGGCCCTGCTCCATTTTCCCGAAGAGCTCACCCTATCGGATGGCAGTCAAGCCTCTGCCACTTGGTTCAAGCATTCTTCAGAGCTCCGCCGCGAAGGATATCATGGATGTATATAATATATATATATGGATATATCATGATATATCCTTGCTGATCTGATTAGGATTTGCATAGTTGCAGTTGTTTTTCATGATGGTTCTTGAAAGCAATTCGTTGGATCCCCCCATATTATATTGTTTTGTTGCAATCGTGGGCCATTTTAAAGTTGCATGATTGTATGTGACATTATCATTGTAGCATATTGGAACAGCAGGGTGTCTGTGGGATTTGAAAGCCATTGCTCCACCAAATTGCAGCGAAGCAGGTCTTTGATGATTGGTATGCAACTGGCAGCTCCACTGAGCCTTGAAGGCCCATGCAGTTTGGCATGGGGCAGCTGCTGTTGCGCTAGACCCTGATGGCAGGGAAATAATACGCCATGACCGCTTGAAATTTGTAGGTGTTTTCAATCTGTGCTGATTTCGCATAATTTCGCATAGTGGTGCCACATGTTGCCCGATTTCCTTTGAAGTCATTCTTCACACCAGGATCTGCAGTGAAGAAAGCAGGTGGCACCAAGGGCAGTTGTTTCACTGCACTGAGTTTGTCCCGACTCCTGTACAGGAAGAGCAATCTCCTCAGCGTTTCCTCATGTTTCCTCAAGACTTGCGAGCGCCACAGAAAGATGTTGCTGTAAGATGGGACGACTTGGAGCCCTCCATGAGGTTGGTGATTGATGTTGATTGCATTCTGTCAGAAACCATACTCTATAATCAATACACCCCAAGACCAGCATGAAATATTCAATCGCGAATATTGTTGGTACAGTGGCACTGTTGCAAAACCAAAACCAAAACCTAAATTTGGCAACCCCCATTGTGCCAAATTTACCAGAAATGGGTGGTATCATCAACCAGACACCAAAATGGGATTATGTCACTGGCTTTACAACATCAGTCGAGGCACCAACAGGGAACGGTGTCCAAGTTTCTCAGCATTGGTTTGATTGAAGAAACACTGACCTCACCGCGACGGCACTAGATATGATGGCTAGAACTTGTAGTAAAGAGAAAGACTCCACAACCACCTTATTTCAGGTTGGTTACCCTCCTGTAATCAAAGGTGGCAATGGAAACTCCCGATGATTTCCCAGCTATAAACCTCCATTTATAGGTGTTTTCCCATTGCCATAATCATCCCATTCATCCCATCAATGTTCCATGAACTATAGAATACTATAGAATCTATAGATATATAGTATTATATATATACATATATATATAAATCCATGAACCATAGTTAACCATTGATTCCCAGAGGGTATGTAATTATTCCAGTTCCGACTCAGGTTGACCTGTGTGACCACTGGGCTGGGGGCGGTGCCATTCCTGGTGGCTGGGAGCCCAGCTTCCATCTTATAGCCACAAACAAAGGGAGAATTTGTAGCCATCCCTATGCACCCAAAGTTGGAGTAAGGAACTTATACCCTCTGGTTATTTAGCATAGCCATGGTATAGATAGCCCATTTATAGATGATTTTCCCAGCTATAAACCTCCATTTATAAGGGATTTTCCATGGCTATGTTAAATAACCAGATGGTACTAGACTTTAATATGTTATCTATCTATACACTGGAATCATGTTTTCATACAACAATCTCTTTCATGTGATGTGTGGATGTGTATATTGATGTATGCATATGGTTCGCCATGTCTAACATATCCGCACCTTTCTACAAGTGTATGACTTGATGTCACTTCAACTCCTGCGTGGCATAAGGTCAAGCCTGGACCAATGGGTATCGGCTTGGCAGTGGCAAATGTCCAGTCCCCAGATGTGGTGCCAGAGAAACACCAAATTTCCCTCGAATCAAACAGGAATTTTGGGAGTACCCTCTAGCTGCGTCAAATGGATGTTAAAGCCCCCCAAAATTGGGATTATCGGATTGTGGCCTATGCTCACAAGGGATCAGATGGCTTTGGGGCAAAGACCCGATGGGTGCAGAGAAATTATATCAGTATATCTCGAGTATCACTAGGCGATCTGTTCGCATTTCGAAACAAAGTTTGACCCATATATGCACATTGGAACATGTCTATTTGGCCCATGTTTTCCAACTCCGATGATGTTGATCCCTCAGATAGCCCTTGGTAAGATAGTGAAGGCCTTGGTACAAATCTCATCCGGTGGGAACACCAGTTGCAAACCTGTTCAAACTTCTAGGTTTGCATTAAATTCCATCCCATTCTGCATATATAATCCTGTATACAAGTACTAGTACAATGGAACTTTATCGACTTTGTCGATGTTCATCGGAGGTGTAGCCGGCCTCTTGTTTGCTTGGTCTTTCGGGGGAAGAAAATTATCCAACAATTACCAACACACCGATCGCAAGAAACACGGGATAAGCTGCAAACAATAGAACATGGGACATACAAACATTAGAAATGTGTCTGGTCAGACTTGTCAACTTGCCCTTGGAATAAGGCAGTGGCCGCTGGCATGATGCTGGCCGCCTCCTTCTCCATGGTCTTTGAGGTTTGTATAAAGTGATTGGTGAAGGATCATTTGAGATGGGTGTGTTTGACAATGCGGATAGCTGGATACTGAAAGTATCCGACACAACGGCAGTTGCGATGGGGAAAGTGATGATAAACCGTTGGATTTGGAAGTCATCTGTTCTCAGACAAACCCAGTTTGAGATAGTTTAAGGTAGAATTGTTTGCCAGTTTGATTCGGGTTTTGTGTATTGCTACGCAAAGCTACGCTGCTGCGATGAAAAATGGTTCAGGGTATCCAAAAACTTAGCCAACCTCCCATCCAGAAGTATCTGATGTTTGGGGACCAGATAGAACTTTGCAGGCAGAATTTCAAGCAGGTTTCCAAATGTTGTTACCATCTCCTCAACTAACATAGGGGTTAGAAGACTACGTTCCTCTAAAACTGGGTGATTCTCAGGCTATACCGTAATCGGGGGATGGATGGGGATGGTATTCACATTGCGAGCAGTCTGACAATCGCAGCTTCCGTCGCCAACTGCTGAAGGCCCATGAACATTCTGGACCCTACGACTGGCAGCTCTTCGTGGGCCTGGTAGTGGCTCAGTGGCATTGGAGAAACATCAATTTCATTCATCAAACCATTGGAGAAACCCGCATATCAAAATATGGGTTCTTAAGCCCGTATCAAAGCATATCAAACCATATCAAACACCAATTTCATTCAGCATATCTAGAATCTAGATGTTTGAGAACCTTCAAAAACTAAGATTCACCTTGGAGTTGGATGGTAAACAGCCATGGATTTCGTGGAAAACGACAGGCTGGAGCCCTCTTCATCCGAGCCAGCGAATGGCTCCATGGGGCCGATGAAGAGGAGGCTCCTTTTCGGCGGAGAGAGATGAGGGGATGAAGGAAACACTATGAAACAACTGACAACTACCATGACTGATTGGTGGTTTGGAACATTTTTTCATTTTTCCATATATTGGGAACAATCATCCCAACTGACTAATATTTTTCAGAGGGGTTGAAACCACCAACCAGATGAATTTGGTATCTTAACACATGTTTGTCAGATTATTCTATCCTAATGGGATTTTGTAAATCTCCAAGACTACATTGTCCTAAACCCTTCTGTGGGTGGAACGATATCCCCAAGTCATCACCTCGCACAGGAAGAGGGGATTGCTGCCTTGCATGATGCCTTGCTTGAGAGGACACGGGGTGAATCAGGCGGTATGGAGAGAAATCTGATGTAAGCTTCGCGTCTAATGATGTCACATCATGTTTACCCCCTCGAAATTCAAGATGTTAATCCATCATAACAGTTTCCAGTACATCAGAATTCCAAAGTGTAATGTTCGAAGGTTCTATCTGAATTTTCAGGGGTGTAGATCCCGTGGTGCTCTTTACCATTTTTGCCAAGTTCAAGTTGGCTATGAGCTATCGCACCCCCCAAAAGATAGATTACATACTCCAATTCTAAGATATTGGCAAATTTAACCTGACCGTACCTTAGCTATCATGTTTGGAGGGTACACCTTTGATCCTTTGCCCTTTGCGCAGTGCCAAACGGCCCGCGCGGTGCGCTAGGAAGCATTGGAGAAAGGCGATGCTCATTTTCACTGTCATGTTCGGAACTCGGAGAAGTCGGCCAGGGTCAAAATTGTTCGGCAGTGGCTTTGATCGATGCCTAGAAATTATACCGTCTGGTTATGACTAACATAGCCATGGTATAGATGGCCCATAGAAATAGATGGTTTACCTATTAAAAATGGTGAGTTTCCATGGCGAACTGTTAAATAACCAGATGGTAACATATGTTCATGATTGGATCGGGGGACTCGTGCCAAAATCACCAACAGTTCAGGTGCATCGCTATAGTTGAGCCAGATATCAATACAGGAGACTACTGTATCATCCAGCAAAACTCCCAGGAGTTCTCATGTTGGGTACAGAAACACCTCTTTCATGCTCTCCAGTCAAATCACAGCCACCTCAAGATAACCTGAGTACTGACGATATCTGGTAGGGCAGTAAATCATACCAGAAATCTCCGTCATTTCAGGCTGGTGAAGTAGTGTGGCTGGCAGCACAATCCCCATGTTGAAGGGTAAAATTCTCTACACAAATAGGGAATTGTCCAGCTATGTGAGATTACCAGAGAAGCCATCCACTTTGGATCTCCATTGGTTTTTTGGGGCATGTGTGAAAATGAGGTGAAATTTTATAGACTGTAACATGGAAAATGATGATGTACAACCAACTTTAGTATGACCATTTGGGGGTACCTTGCGGGGAAATGGATGAGATTCACCGGTGGGTTTAGGGTGTTTCCCCCTAAATTATAAGCCTGATTGGTTGTTTCAAACAGTTTTTTTGGTCCACCCTGTTTGGAATGATTGTCCCAAATTCACTATATAAGATTTTGGGGATGGGTTAAACCCACCAGAAACTTTCACAAAGCATCAGCTCATCGCCCGTTTTCCTGGCAGGTTCTGTCACTCTGCTGCAGAAGGTATCGCCGTGGGAGTGGCTTTCAGCAGGTGCTGATGGGCACCGGGCGGGGATTTAAGATGATTTGATTTTTTTAATGAGGAATTTTGGAATGCAATATAATATTTGGATTCAATTTACTGATGATGTTCATTAATTTTAATTCACAAGTGAAATCCTTGCCGGGAATTCAGGAGCAGATTCGATTATGGTGTATCTTGCTGAAACATGGAGTGTGTCAAAGACTGGCCATGATCATTTTGGCCTTGTTTCACCACCAAAGCAGATTGACATCGGTGAGGTCATGTCCATCTTGGGATGAAGATCGAAACATTCTGCAGGGTAACAAGCCGCAGCAATTGCCAGGCAGTTGAACCATGAGTTTGGCATTTACATTTCACTACTACTGGCAGCGACGACCTTGGATGGCTGGACTGGGTTTTTATAGGTCGCTATGTCAGCGCTGACGGGAAGACTAGTCGAACTTTCGGCCATTTGTTGTGGACATAAGATAACATAAGATGACCAGCAAAAGATCAGCACTACTGACATTGCCATATCATCCATATCATAGGGATATGCGGTGCAGTTGCAGCCGATTTTCCAGATCCTGCCGCAGTTTGGCTGGTGAGGTGCACAACGTTCCAGAGGGCTTGGCAGTGGCACTGGTGCTAGTTCCCCGTCCCTTGGCTGCGGTGAGCTTCTCCCAGTACCTGGTAGATGCTTTTTGACTGGATATCAGACAAGATGATTACTGATGGTTTCCCGGGAAAATCTGTACTGTAGGCCAATTGTTGGAGTCTACTAGTATTCAACGGGTAGCCTTGGAATATGTTGCCTGCAGCCTTGTCCCATGGATTGTGATGGGGCTGTTACTGGCTTTGGGTTGACTGACTGACAATATCTGACAATCCAGGCGGCGTTTCGGCAACCTTGACTGCCTTCATCGCGATCTTGACCAGCGTCCCACAGCCCGTACTGGTGCGCCGTGCAGAACCCTTGAGAACAGACTTGTTTTTCAAAACCCACTCCGAAGGTGTTCTTTTTTTGGGGTGTGTTCAGAATGCCTAAAAATCTTGGTTTGAAGGAACATTTACAGGATGCCAGGGTCTTACCAGTCAAATGAATGTGGTGCCTTCCCTCAAAATTTCCCGAAAACTGTGAATCTCTTGGCCATGCAGATTGAAGTTGGGTACCAATTTCGACCTGTTATGGGACCCATTGGAAGGCCCTAGCCGCATTCTTGTTTGTGGAGGCTGGATGCAGGGAAAGTGGTTGGACGGGGCTCACTGATTCAGATTGAACATGGAGTTGCTCTGAGAGTCAGAAGGACAATCCTTTGTGGTGTCTCCCTCCTACAACTTCCATTCGAAAGTCCAACTCCCAAAAAATTGGGTACATGACAGTACATGACTAGCAAGATTGAAATTGGTCAATGGAAAATCCCATCGTATAGTTTTGCCAGGATCCATATCTTTGGGGGGACGGCAGTTTCTAGGTGCAACGTCCGGGGAAACTTTGCTTCTGGCAGGTGTTTCAAGGCCTCCTACCCATCGGCTTAGCATTTTCTGCAGGCCACTGTGGAAGATGTTGATGGCATCTTTCAACTTGTGTCGTTGTGATTGAAAAACTTGGCACCCATTCCTTATTTTGTTTTTGTCAAAGCTGAACTTGTATTGAACCACTTTCAACTGGCTGGTTGTTTTTGGTTCGGACGCCTAGCATTCTTTCAATTTATGGGACCACCCCAAACCGGTTGTTGGCTTCACGGTTTCACGTAGTAGAACTATGTGGGTCTGCCCAAGCAAGGGTATACCATGATATACTCCAAGAACGACAATGTCTTGTTATATGGAAAACCACTTTCTGTATCCAGGTTTCCTTGTTGCCGTCTTGGCAAACCCTCGCAACTGCACTGGGAAGGCGCAATGGTCTACGTGTGTTTGCACGAGCTGTTGATCGAGTCCATGGAACAGTTGGGTGTCACCAAAGCCGTGTTGGTTGGGGTCCCCCGGATGGGGCCCGGGATGCAGGATGATGAGGCTGGAACATCCATGGGCAATGAACATCCAGGAATGCCCAGCTGAAATTCTGGGGCACTTAATCAAAAATCACAATTCGGTTTACAGGACTTGAACAGGATTTAAGCTAATCAAGAGGGGTACAGTAGAAGTCAAGATTTAAGATGCTGGAAACCACAGATGGCTTGCATTTTGTCTTAACCATTTAATTTTGGGGGTCCGATATGACAAGAAACCATCCCAAAGAAATAAGAAAGTAGAAATGTAAAACAAGTAAAACGCTATTAAAATAGCTGAGAAAATTTGGTTGTGGCCCACATAAATTGAGATCAGCGGTTGTTGCTTGTTGGCAGGCTCCTAAAAGACATTGAAAGACTGGGCTTCTGAATCCCATCATGCACCCAGAGCCTCGCGGAGCCGAGGCATCCTCGCTGTCCTTTCTGACCATGTCAGCCTGCATCTGTTTGTTGCAGTGCTGAGCTCAAGTCAGCAGAGCAATGCCCAGTTGAACCCTGGTGGTTGAGAAATAAATATGAGGGACTCGTTTCAGAAAAAGGCTGCCAATTGACAATTGACGAATTCCTGGCATTAAAACTAACGATCCAAGCTTGAAACTTGAAACAATATGTTTGCCGCAGCCGCAAGATAGGGCTTTACAATTCCTGTTACTTGCAGCATCTTGCAGCGTATATGAATCAATGCTTAGGCGCGCTTAGCTATATGAATACTGTGAATATGAATACTGTAATTATCATGTCCGTGTCAGTCAATGCTAGTTCATAGCCCCTGCCAGCTCAACCACGGATCCTCACATCCCTTGATCATCCGTGCGGGCTGTCCCCACGCGCAATCTGAGGTCTCTCACAGGTGTTTAAAAATGACTTGGTGTTCGAAGGTTGCAAAGGATGCCTGGAAGAGTGCCCAGAGTGGCCCAGCAATACCGAGCGACCCGGCCGAAGAATGGTCAGGTCATGGTTTTTTCCCGATTTTTTAATGAGCACCTGACTGGGGTTGTTTCACTGGGACCCACGGGTGAGAACAAAACAGGGATGAGAAGCAGCAGGATGAAAAGTCGTAAAGAAGAACACAAGTACTGACTTGGACGTACTAATTTGGAGTCAGCAGCCTGATGGAACATCAATGGGCATCGGTTGAAGTCGCACCAGCTGGTTGCTGGTGTCCACAACAAATCACTGCGATGATGATGTTCCTTATATAATACGGTAACGACATTTAAATATGTGGAGGGCGGGCCAGACCGCGAGGCCCCGGATGTAGTATGAAATACCAGTTCGTATATTTAAATGTAGTTGCAGTATGTTTAAATGAATTGGATTCCGTATGTTTAAATGGCTGGGCGGGCCAAGAAAAACCTTCCCGGAGGTAGTCTAAAATACCTGTTCGTATATTTAAAAATCCGTATATTTAAATGTAGTTACCGTATCTTTCAGCAGATGGCTCATGGCTCAACCACTCACCAGTCAACATTTCATCCCTGGTGGAGAAGCCTAGACCCGTGGTAATGGCATAAGCCCATTGCATGGCCGACCGCGATGTCATTTCGTCGAGTACGGCCCAGATGGTACTCGAAACCCCGCCCAAAGCAGCGGGAACCGAGCGCCGCGCAGGTAGATAGGTAGCCTGTTACATTTCACAAAGTCAAGGTGTTTTCATGTGGTTTAATATGCCTCAATAATGTTTTGATACGTTTAAATATGTGTGGTTGATGGGAGTTTGCTCTCCCCCTCTTTAGACTGCAGCTTCACCAGTTGCACCCCGTTGCATCGAGATCTTTTGATGTGGCCATCATATGGTCGTTAGATCCAACACCTGAGGTGGGTCAACGGAGCCATCTCTGGTGGTGGGGAAGGGATAACCCCTGAGATGTCCAAAAAAGGAGGGAGTGCCCAACAGTTACCACCTAGGTGTATTAGTATACCAGTATACCAATGTAATTAGCAGGTGTCTGATTTTTTGAGATTTGTTTTTGTTATGTTGATTATTTTTTGGACATACCCACTTAGGAAATAGCAGCTAGCAATCGCTGAGACCGCTGGACCTTGAGTGCAGAAAGCTGCTTGGCCTCAGTGGGACTTGGATTTGACCATACGAAAGGGCAGTGGGCTTAAAAGTTATGACTTACCGTGTACCCCATGAATCCAATAATCCACCAATTTCAATGATTTCAGCCATGCGTTACTCCACAATCCAATGTTGGAATCAGCAGAGGCTCAACAAAGACTTGACCCACTTGACCCATGATCTTCATATCCAGGTCGACCCCAAAGTGGAAAGATCTCCAGAAAGAGCCGCCTCGATAGGATGAACCTGGCAACTAATCTATATTGCTATAAATCTGTTAGAAAATTGGTGCAGCCTCAGCATCAGTTGAATGCCAAGAATTTTTCAGCTGTTTGGCTTGCTCATCATCAGCAGGAAGTGCTTGAGATGATTCCGTCAGAACTTCAATAGACTTTGGACAGCTGAGTTGCTGACTGGCACTGGCATGAAATGTGTTGATTCAGAGATATAGAATAGTACCATGTACCAACAATGGTTCCAGAGCAAGCCGAGTTGATATTCCACGTGCTGTCGATTTGCTTCAGCACATGGCCAGCGAATCACAAAAATAGAGGGCAGAAACGTGACGATGGAAACTGGTTAAAACAACATAAATCGATGAACGGGAGTGAAATGCACCGGCATGCCGGCGGGGAGTGACGATGTGAGGACCGAATCTGGGTGACGCTTTTGGCCAGACCCTGCTACCACCAGACTTCCTAAATGACGATGACAAGGAAGATGATGATCCGTATACAGCACTTTACCATCCCTCAGACCCTGCATGATCCTGCTCAACAGGGGATTGCAAAGACATGCAAAGACATGCAAAGACATGCAAAAATTATTTTCCTCTAAAAGTCAAACTGGTAGTGGGAGGATGGTATTGGATATCATTACTTCACAATCTTCGCGCATACACTATATCCAAAGTAAACAGCCTAGATTGAAGCAACAATTTGCCTGGATAGGAGTGGAACATTGGAGAGGCAGTTGCGGAAGGCCAGTGCCTCCACTTTGCAAGATGGAACTCATATGTGTGCGTGTCTGTGTGTGTGTCTGTCATTCTTCTCAACAGATATATGAATATGATGTAGTTTGGATAGATATTTATTGAATTGTACATTATGATTGAATATATTTGATACTTCAATGGTTGAAATATATTTGAGAGATATCAGAGCTTTTCAATAGATTATATTGATTCCATTGTATAGCAATATGCAATACAAAACAAGAGTATGCAATAAAAAAAAAGTAGTTTCACTTGGTTTATGTAATTTATTGATATTTATTGTATGATTATGTTTTGTGTCATCTAGCATATGTATATATATATGTCCTCATTGTACATATTTTATGTAAATGACATGTAGTAACTGTAGTATTTATCCATTAACATAAGCATCATCCAATATTTTTGAAGTACATCCCAATTGCGGCTAAATCCACCATATCTTCGCCAATCAACAGACATCATGTTAGGATATGTTAGGCCTGCGCTGATGGCCGACTGGAAGACGCCCAGCAGCTCCTATCACAGGCAGGAAGCCACCCATCAAAAGCAGTTTTGGGAATGCTGTTATGGGGATAAACATCATTGACGCATAATTGAACCATCATTGAAACACAATTGAATCATCATCCATTGTCGGGGGCCCCTGTTAAAATTTAACCAACAGTAGAATGGATTTTCCAACAGGTTTTGGACATGCTTTGACTCTATTCAGGTGCCGAAATTCGAGGTCCTGTGCCATCTGAGGACATGTGATGCCATGTGTTTGGGGATGGTACCTTGCAGCGCCTTTTACAGAACTACATGTTGTTCAACACCTGAAATATATTCAAATATCCCTTACATAGGATGGTCACATTGGTTTGTTCTAGTGGGGTACCGGAGGTTTAGGATGTATTTGTGTGGATCAATGCTGGGTCTCGAATTTGTTTCGAGATACCTCTGATCTGGTCGAGGTTTGCGCCAGTTCGAAGAACGAATCAGGCAGCACCCCTTTGCATGAGGCACCGGCACCAGGGATGTTTTTGGGTATGGCATGGTGTACATAGCTGAAAGACTCAGCTGGGGAGCAAGAATGCCGCAAATGTGGTGATTCAACGGATTTCCTACTAAGCCATCCGGTTTGATGCTCGTTCGTTTTAAGCATTAATTATAGGTGTCCATGTTCTAAGTCTTGGAACAGAATGATGCACAACACTTCAAATGTGTGTTCTTGTTTTGCGTGGTTTGCCACTAGAACCAAAGGTCCAAGCGACCAGCTAAAGGTTCCAGATCTAGAATCCACGCATCATGTTTTGATAGTCCGATATCAATCCTATCTAATTCGATATCATATACATACTAATGGGATTAGCATCCCATAATATAGGCTGCCATAATAATACCATTAAATATTAATATCATTAATATAGTCATGTTTCAGAATACCATAGACACTATGTTTACTTTTAGTAACCATCCCATCATATTTGTCACTTACCGATCCCATTTCAGGCCTAGACCCAGTCATAGCTATCCTCGCTGGTCTGGTAGGCAGCGTGGTCGGGACACCTAGAAATTTGCGCCCTTTTGTTGGAGAAGGGTGCGGAGGCCAGGTGTTGCGGCTGCGACTGAGGGGAACTGAGGTTGGCAAAAGCTGGCTGGATACACAATTTGGTCGGTAGTTTCACATATTCTATATGTTTGCATATATCCATTTGTTTATTTAGTTTGTTTTACATAGTTTAGAACTTAGAACCAGATACATTGATGTCATCCAAACTGTGGATGATGATCGCAAAAGACTAATATTCTTTGGATGAAACCAAAAACTATGTATATGGCCAAAACAAAGCCTCTTTGCAATCCCCAGCTGAGTTGCAGGTCATCCTTTTGGAGCGACTGCGCTCAATTTCGGCTGTATGCAATGTGTGCCGCGACAATGCCATTTCTGGGCTCAGATTAGAGTTGCGTGGGGCAACAAGAGAGTCATGTTTGTGCATATTCATGCATGTTTACAATACATGTATCAAGCTTGGTTCCCAGGCCAGTAATCTTAAAAGAAAACTGGTTGCAGTTCAAGAGAGCAGCTTGCTTCTTCGTTAGCGCGCTTTTGATTTGCAGAGCTAGCCGGTCGGAACAAGACCGCTCCTGCTCCATATTTGCTTAGCAGTGACCTCAGAGCTTGTCTGTGGAGTTCCATCCTGTTTTTTGCATGTTTGAGATAGACCATGTGAAAAGAGACTTTGACAGTTTTATAGAACTTGAGGGTCCTCAGATCCGTTTCATGGATTGAACTTCTATTACGGAAAGTGTCCCTGTCCTGGTGGTTGGTGATGAATAGAGGGAGGAAGATAATTGAAGATCCTCTGAAGAACCCCAGGGTCAATGGGAATCCATTCCAATAATGCAGCCGAACGAAACCTCTGGTGGCAGGTAATGATGTATATCTATATATATATATTCATTTGCAAGTCTCATTCATTTTGGGGGGCCATTTCAGTGATATACCAAGAAAATGCCATAATGAGAAAAATGATGATTAACCATTGGATTTAGGGCTACCGGATTTCCTCACAAGCATTGGACTGTGAAGCCAAGCCCTTGATACTTGATCTCTCCCCAAGAGGTCATTGCTCAGCAATGCGCCAACAGGCGTTCATGGCAGAGGCTTTGCCGTGTACAAGGCCAAATGCGGAGAACGCAATCCGGGGATGATCCGTTCCGGAAGTCACTGAATGATTTGGATTCGTGCAAGAAAATGGATTATGATGGATAATGGCTGATCATATTATAAGTATATAACTTAAATGTTTAGTAAGTTAGGAACTGACTGATAACTTATGAATTTGTAAGAAACTTATAAGATGTTATGGCTCATCATTACTGGGATGTACTCGAAAAAATGTTTAGCATCTGAGATGTATACATGTGGTAGATCCCAAACTAAATGATATATAGGCACATATGGCAGCTACAAACCACCAACTTCAGGTATCATCCCAGCACAGGTGGCCGATCAAAACCCTGGTAGCCATGGTTTCAATTGCCCTCTGGTTTTTTAATATAGCCATGGTACAGATGGCCCATTTAATAAATGATTTATAGATGGTTTACCTATTAAAAATGCTGATTTTCCATGCCTATGTTAGTCATAACCAGATGGTAGAATAGGTTCATCATTGTTATTCATTGTTCATCCCCCAAAAGAAAGGCGTTGACCCATCCACTGGTTGAGGACATGACATCGTTCATGTTCAGCAAGTATCCAAGTGGGACCTATGGGAAGATGCCGCTAAACCTTGGGATTTTCGGGCCACTTTTGAGAGCCGCTAAACCGCCTCTCTGTCCGCAGGGCCAAAGGTTTGACAGGGCGATGGCTGGCATTGTCAGTCGCTTGGTTTAACCATGGAAAGAAAGTGTGGATTCAACCGTCCAAACGAACCGATGGCATTATCGATTGGATTTATGGGATGTTTTGTTGATGGGTTTTACAACCTCGGTTTTGTTTGGTTAACCCCTCCATACCCCTCCAAGATTCAGGCCAATCTCAAAAGTTCGAACCCCATTCCATCCACTGGTTTGAAACATCATTTCCTCTTTTGTTGCAATAGAATAAGGAAGTGAAACGCTGTGCAGCCTTTTGCCTCCGAATGGAGGGATAGGAAGAATGAACATCCTGCAAAAAGGCGCTGGATAAATTCTAGATTCAAATCCAACTTCCAGTTTCCAAGTAGCTCTTTTTTCAAGGTATCTCTGTTGCAAAAAGAACTCCTCACAGTGTTGAAAATGATCCGCATGTAGCAAAAGCCTACTGAGTCCTGTTGAAACCCCATTGCTCAAGCTAGTGGTCCCAGGTTTTCACCGAAACAACTCCAGTTGTCGTTTCTTCAAATAAAAATACATCAGTATGGCAAGCTTCATTGATTAACCAGCCACTTGTGGTGAAGGAAAAAAACGCAAAACCATTCAGCTCGTTTTCTGAGTGATGCCACATCCGAAGTGTCCAAAGCTATCCAAAATCCTGGTCTGACCAGCCAACTTTGATCAACATTGAATGAGATAATGAGTACGTATGGTGCAGAATCATTGGCCTCCAGTTTGGGATTGTTAAATACTTCTGATTTTTTTTAGAACACTAAAATCATCCGTCGTTTCTGGGTCCATTGGTCGCCCCTTTTGTAGTGTCTCTTTGCAGGTTCTGCTTCTGATCGGCCTTGGCCATCCAACTTTCTTCAGCGGCCAGGCCGATCCATAGAGATCTGTCTAGAGATATGCTGTAGAGATGCAGACCAATTATATGCACATGATATAGACTATATATGACTATATTATAATGTATTATAATATATCATATATATATATACATACTCTATATACAGGCTATTTTTAGACTGTATATCAAGACTATATAGAGATTGGCATTGAGAACATAGTTCATTAAGCTGAATTAGATAGATTAGACAAGAAAAGACAATACAACATGACAAGACAAACAGACAGATAGAATAAGATACTGTAGATAGGGTCCAGATTTCCTGAACTACGTATCCTGAAGTGGTTGTGAGATGGTGCTGACCCACCAAGTGGTGATGTGCATTCAGGAAATCTGAGGAAGCCTGTCCAGCGAGAGTTATTGAGATCCGTGGATAGAGAGTGTTATTCATATGTTAGTGTCAGATCACAACTTGGCTCTGACAGATTATTATGTTTGTATCATGGAACATGGAGTTTTCAATGAACTTCGATTGTTCCCCTTTGGCATTTGGCAGTGGTTGACCCCTTTGGTTTTCAGAGCCAGGCGCAAAAGCAACTCGGCCGAACTTGAACTGGACCTGTAGAGCCCCTTACGGCGGTTTCAACCTGTTTTTGTCCATGAATGGTGGATACTCCAAAATGATCGATAGGAACATGATGACATTTTTTGGATCTGTTGGGGTACTTTATTGTTGGACAACCTATAGCACAAAGAAATCTCAGTAGCGAGTAGTTTATTATTTCTTCTTTTACCCTTGGTTCGAGGTGCTGTTGGGGAAGAGAAAATGGAATGCTTAAAGTCTAGCAGCCTGTTTTCCTCTTTGCACATCTATGAAGAGGTATGGAAAAACAAGCGCCGGCAAGAAGACATCAAAAGGTATGGCCCAGGACTGTATTTCCCATGATGGTCATAGGTGTCTATGACTACTTGAGTCATCCACTGATAGGTCACATCATGTAACATCCCTATCCACATCATGTCACGTTGTTTGCTGGTTCAAATTCAAATCCCACAGCTGGATTGTGGCTCGGTGTGTTTACTGTTTCCTTCTCTACCCACAGCAGTCAGGAAAGTGAAGCCCGGTTGAGTATAATCATAGTCAGTATAGTCGGTATAGTCAGTATAGTCAAACGGCATGGTGAAATCGCCATGGGTCCATAACCACCAGCTATGGTTGTGAGATCCATGGTACTGATCGGCTTTTCACCACCCATTATGGCTTCGCCTGAGGCCAAAGCCTCTAACACCTGCACGGCAGAACAATGTCATTGCGACCGCTGCGCCACCGGCCACGGATGCGACGGAGTCTTCCAGGAAGACTATCCTGCTTCTTTCGGACGCTAGTGGCCGGGAGACCCAAGGGCAGACCCCAAGTGATCTTCAAAGGGATTTCTGGCAGCCCGAGCATAGTGCAATGCACTTGAAACCAGTACAGTTGATGAAGCTCTTGTCAGTGGTTACTGAATCTTCATGAATCTTCGCCATGTTTGTTGGTTCATATCCCCCTAGATATTTCCTGATATTTCCATGTTTTGGGGCTGAAAATGCCACCTACCCCAGTAGTTGCATGCCTTGACCCTGGGAAATCCAAGGGCGCACGGCATCTGGCCTCTTGGCGGGTGTCCTGGCGCAGTTCGAGGTGATCGGTGACGGCATCGAGGTTCAGACTGCCACCGAGGCGCTGGTGTCGTGCCAGATCGGTCAAGATGTCGATGTTTGAAATCTGGAAACTCCGAATGGTTCAATGTTTGTATAAGTGTTAAGTGATAGGACTGCTTAATACTGCTTATCACATCTTATCACAATGCATTGGAAATCAAGGCTGGAATATCTGAGGTTTGGTCATGTTTGGTCCTTTCACAGACCATTTGGCTCAGTTTTGGCCTTCTGCGGCCCCATTTGAGACCTGGTTTGAGGACAACGATCTCGACATGGACAGGTCACCACTAGGGAAAGGCTTCAAGAAGTCATCGAGGCCATCAAAGGCAGAGGCCATCCAGGGTGCCCTGGACATGCCATGTTTGGTACAGGGCTCTGTAAATGTTGCTGGTTGCTGGTTTCATTATGTTTCATTTAGATATTTAGATTCACGATGATTCATGTATTCATGTACTGTATGTTATTTGAACCGTATTTGGGATGATGATTCCAAGATATTCCAAGTGACTGATATGTTTCAGATGGGTTGAAACCGCCAACCAGAAACAATGCAATATATCACATGACATGAAGATGGTTAGACTGTGTTTGTCGGTTTCATCACCATTGGTGTAAGCGGCTTGCTTAATCTAATCCCATATGGGACCTCAAGACAAATATCGATTCAATACCAGAGCACGGTGTTTGATGGGGTGTTTGTTTGGGGGAAGAAAATACTCTGCCTAAAACCAAGATGAAACCCAGACCGTTGCACTTTCCAACAATAAAGTATGTCGTTCAATGGGTTTTTCCGATATCTTTCATTTCATATTTCCTAGCATTGGTCGAAGGCAAATGTTGCAGATATATCAGCATATATATCAGCATATATCATCATATATCAGCATATCCCCTGTATTCTGGCATTTAAAAATCCCATTGTTCAGAGATGCCCTGTTTTTGGAGCGGCGTCTCGAAATCGCCAGGTGGCAGCGTCCTGGTGCTCGCGACCTTGGTGGTCCAATGCTCAGTGGATGGTTCCATTCGACCATGGATTAGCATTGAAACCCATGGTGACGTGGGGATCCCCCATTTGAATTGGATAATTATGGATCATTGGTATCTCAACATATTCGTTGTGATTGGGAAGATGACAATAAACCATCATTGGAGCTGATGGTACCAAACATGTTGATCAACAGGAAATGCGGATGGGGGAAAATTGAGATCCACCAGGTAGGGTGACGAGCCGAGGATTCCACACTTTCTGGCTGGGTTGTGATCTTAGAAGCTTTGTGGCTGTTGAAGAGGGGCACAAGAGGGATATGAGGATGTGTCAAAACGTAGTTCCCCCTGTGAACACATAGGGTGAGTGGTAAGTTCTTTATGTTGATATTATATGTTTTATGATTTTCTATGTAGGTTGGCCCTTCCATTTTTGTGGCTGGACAGTGTAGACCCCTTTGCAGTCACCCAACAGAAGGTGTCGTGGCCACTGGCGCATCGCATATTAAAGACTTGTTTCAAGGGAGTTGAAGTATGATAAGCGATCACCCATCATTCATTATATTCCATTATCAAGATATATCAAGATGTCCCAAGTTTCTTGATGATGTTGGTCTCTGCCCATGGATCTGATGGTGTTCATCGTCCAAGTGTTGAGGCAAAGACATTCTGTGCAGACTACAACTTGCAGTTTGTCGAGGCATCCACTGAAGACATCGGAGGGTGAGCGGGCGGAAAATGACAGATATGACAGATGTCCCAACAGGTGGTGACCCTTTACTTTCAAAAATGCTTTGTGTCCAGATATTGGATTCGGGTTTGGAAGCCGATCATTTGGGTAGAAACATGTAGAAACTATTTTTGGTACATTTTTTCTACATACACATTTGATTTTATCCATCACAGTTGAATCAGTTGCACCTTGAGCGCCATGTCTTGTTGATCCATCTCCAGGGATGAGTTGGACACCCACGGATCCAGACTGGGATGCACAAGGAGGTTGACTGAAACTGAACCTTAAAAGGTTCATCTCCAGCCTTTTTTTTCTGTAATACATAACAACATAGAATGTAAATATCGCCAAATCAATCTGAAACATATCTATAATATATATATATATATATTGTATATATATTATATATATATATATGAGCGCAATCCCTATATTCACGAATCACCATGTCTATCCACTGTAGATCCCCATGATCGCAGGTCATGGGTCCCTTATTGGACCGCATGGGTGGCTTCTTAGAGCAGCGCTCCAGGGGCGAGCCGGGCGCCAGCGCGGGGTCCAACTTACT
Organism: Cladocopium goreaui; assembly: GCA_947184155.2. Lineage (NCBI taxonomy): Eukaryota > Dinophyceae > Suessiales > Symbiodiniaceae > Cladocopium > Cladocopium goreaui. The sequence goes on along the minus strand of CAMXCT020000219.1, from coordinate 122,635 downwards.
GGGTGTCGCCTGTGGTGAGCATCGTAGGAACATCTGATGTGGGCAAAACTTGGAGGATCCCTTATTATATCTGATTATTGTTCAAAAAAAGAAAGTTGTTGAGAAAAGTATAGAGCATCTATCCTATTGGTACTCGTGTTAATTACAACTGTTGGACTGTTTGCAGAATTGTTGGTATGAGTGGGGTTGTTACCAGCACGAGCAATGCCAGCGGATAGTGGAGGTTGCTTGAGGGCCAATACCAAAAATGTATAAGAATGTGATGATTTCTGGTGATACTGAGTGCGTTGGGGTACACTTTATGATGCAAAACCGTCTCAGACTAGTTTAGAAGCTCGTTGAAACTGAAAACACTCACCCGGAAAAGGGAAACAAAACCTGTTTGATAAGGGTGGGGGAAATTCCACCTACATGTTCATTAGCTAACTGGTACCCAATTTGTGGTCACTTGCCGCTGCGAAGACCAGTAGCGATTCCTGGGATAGTCAATTTGGGGCATGACTCTCATGCAATGGGAAGAAAGTGCAAGAACTGGGATGACTCCTCCTACGTCGTGGGAGTTCGTGATAAGGTAAAGATAAACACTATTGAGCTACTGTAGAAATTCAGTTCTGGGGCTGCTTAAAACCATGCTGGATGTGGATGTGGAAGCTGCCGCCATTGAAAGTGCCCCAAAATGCGAAGAAAACATCTTTGAGGTCTCAGCGAAAGAGCGATCAAACGGATCCTGAACAAAGACTTCTTTGGGTCCGGAGCCCAGCTGGTTCTGTCAAACAGCAAACATCGCGGTTATGCATAAGAGGGAGCTTCAAAGAACGAAGTTGATGGGTGCGACGGACCATCAATGTCAATTCACGATGCTTCCTTCCATGTATGTGTATATTTATAATATGATTCTTTTCATTTCAATTTTATGTTCACTATATCATAATTCATATAATCACTATATCCAATGTAGGTCGATTGACTATACTCCGTATAATGCACGACCCCGTTTCCGAAGCATCACCCAGGATGGTTGAGGCCGTGAAGTACTCACAGCGTCATATCGGCGGCCTCAACTCGCAGGTTGCGGGTGGCGGGGGGTCAGGACGGTCAGGGCAGATTCCCAATGCGGATTGGACAAGATCTGCGGAAGCCAATGGGAATTGGTGAAGATGACTAAGATGACTGGATAGAAATGGAGGAAATCCAGTACTACAGTCCCTCCCTGGATGTTTATGAACACCTTGGAACTGTAGGTAGTGGATGGATGAACCATTTAGGAAGGAGGGTTTAACATGGACTTGGGTTGACAGTCAAAATGGAAAAAAGCCAGCTGGTGGCGGTTTTTTGTAAATACCGAGTTGATTTGCTTGATTTCTTTTGCAGGATATCCAAGATTGGCAATGTAATGTTTGGGCACCATTGAGTACCTAGAAAATGAATGGCCCCCCGCCCTCATGTGCTGACCCAAGTACATTCATCTCACTTTTAACACATGACCAGCCTGTTTGTGGGTTTGCAGGGTATTAAACTCTTGAGCATATCTACGTTATGGGTGCATAGACATCATAGCTCGGCAAAGTTGCCCAGGACTGGCATGAGGCAGACATCATCCTGGTAGGCGCCCAGCTGCGTTGTGTGCCGCGGATCCATCGACCCGGGGAGGGGTTCAACGGACTAACCAGCTGGATAGATTTGGGGAGCGAATCTTTGGAGTTTGTCTGGGGTACATTAGGGGTACTGGGGCTATCTAGAGACTGATCTTGATTGTACCCCCAAGTACACGTATCAATCAGTGATCAAGACCGTGTGCGCTGGGTTGTTCCTCAGTCTTAGTAGAAATTCAAGATTTCACTCCGTTTTTTCTCTCAGAAGCGACAGAAAAAAGATGACAATCCGTTTTAATTGGGGTACCCTTTTTTCAAGAGCCACTGCTAGGGAGACCTTAACAGCAACCTCGGCACCAGGCCCATCTCGATGTGGTAAAGGCGGGAGTCCTGATGGCTGCGGAACTGAAAATACTTTTTTAGGATGGAAAGGGTGTTCTTCCTTGCCTATTCTGGGTACTCTTTGGAGTCACAGTATGTCTGGGTAGATCCTTTTGGTTGTAAGTTTGGAAAACATGTCATTTCACCGAGTTCAACAGTCATTTCAACAATTTCAATATGGTAGTCCTTTTGCGATGTACTCAGGCCCCGTCGCCCACCAGTTGGCTATGCGGGGATTCAAGGCGGGGATTCACTGCGGAAGGAGAATGTTTACCTACTGTAAATTTTGATGTGGAAGCACCAAAATCGGAAAAACTTGGGGGAACCCAACCAAAATCAGGAACTAAAAAGTCACAAACATATTACCAATTACAGCATGAACAAATATGACAAGCAATAAACATGCATCAATCATGAAAGCATGGGTTAGTGGTAGCAACAATCAAGATCGGGGTGCTAACATCACTTGTGGGAAACGATGTAATTGTGGCAATTTCACCGCCAACAAGGAAATAAGGAAAATGGATGAATGTTATACAAAATGGTATTCACAGTGTTCATGGGTATTTTCCAAAATCTGGCCCAATTGGTTTTTGGATATTCCCAATTCTTGGACAAACTAAGACAGACCACGGTGGTACTTTCAAGGGATATGCTCCGAATTTCTGGCCATCACAGCTGTGCTTCTGCTCAAGGACATGGGCAGCTTTGGGATGCCGGGACAGGGGCCACTAGCTTGAACTTGAACAAATCCTGAAGCATCAGTGAAAGTCTAGCAGGCTCTTCATGACTGCAAGCAAACGTATTTTTCATCTCGCATCACATCTCGCACATGGCGTGATCACACGGAATTTTAAGCAGGACAGACTCCGCTTGGGTTGAGTGCGAGAATTAGGCAGACTCATGACCAATCCCCGAGAATTCCAAAGAATCAAACGGATCTAACTTCCAATCCGTTGCAGCCCCAAAATATACAAGCTGCGCATCCGAAACAAGCTGGTGGGGCGGCGCGCTGGGGTGGTGGGAAAGGGACCACGAGCGCCGTTTCGTTGCACCTCAGGAAGACCCACGAGTCTGTGAATCGTAGGAGCGGACTCTTTCTCCAGCTGGGCGCCGAGATAAAAGGTTTGTTTTCTTATTTGGGTCCAAAAAAAACCTCAAACAAAACTCCTATACAAATTATACAAGCTTGAGAAAAACTGGCGGTGCCAATGCCATGGTGATGCCATGGCCAAAGCCTGCCATGTCCTATGCCTCGCCGTCTTTGGCACCGGGCAGCTCTTCGTACCATGGACGTGCCCCTGGACGGTTGCACGGGTTGCACGGGTCGCGCCGCGCGCGCTGGCGGAGCCGGACATCGACAAGTGGCTGCAGACCTTGGAGGGCACGGAAGGTTGGCCAAAGGTGATGGAAATGGGATCTTCGTAGAAATTCACAGCTTTTTCATGATTGTTCATGAGTATTCTTCTATGAATCATGATGTGTTGATGATTTGTTTCTTTGTTTGGCAACCAGATTTATGATAGAGTCTATATCTATAGAGACTGGATGGAAAACGATGCAAAATGATGATAAATGATGCAAAATAGATAAGGTTCAAGAATGATTTTTTCAACATGGAGTTTTGAGGTTCACCGGTTCCACCCAAAATTCAAGAGCCATAGACCCAGTCCCAAAACAAGTGGGCCCGGGGCACCTCACAGAATCATTGCTGGTTTCACATTACAGGACACACCTTTAGATGAATGATATTAATGGGCAAACACGGTGGATGCCAAGATGTCCCCAACAAAAAAAGACTTTAAAACCAATCCATTGAGAATCCCCTTGGAGACTTCCCAGCTACAATCTGCGCCGCAGATGTGGAGAAGCTCCAGTTTCTGCCTCAAGAGACTTGGCAACACAAAGGGGTGCAGATTCGCTGAAGTGCTTAGGTAACACCCTTTTCACCAAAGTGAAGATCTGCTGAAAAACACCAAGCTCATCTAAATCAAAATCCATGTATCTATATATATATATCTGTAAATTGATTTTTAAAAAATAGTAATTAAAAATAATTAAAACAAATCAATCAATACATATCAAAACAACTTAATTACAAACACATGTTCAAAATTCCACAAGACCCAACACAAAAATTCACACAACAACACCCTTTGGGTTTTCCATTTTTAAAACCCCCGTCCCCCAAGCTGCTCCACCGTTTTCCAGGACCAGTTGCTGCTACTACGCACGCGCCTGCGGCAGCAGCGCAGGTACCGCCTGGCGGATGCGCTGCTGGAGCTGTTGCGGCCGCGCTTGGAAGCGGCGGAGCTGTGGGTGGAGGATGACCAGGACGGGGGGCTTGGGGGTGGGGAGTGGGGGTTAGGGGGAGGTGAAATGATGCTTGAAATGTCTTGAAATACCTTTAAATCAAATTGAATTAAGTTGAATTAAATTGAATCAAAGTCCCCACAATTTTTAACCGCCAGTTTGGTCATACTCTGTTGTAGCTCCACCCTACTGTTCCGTTTGTTCAAAGAATACCTGACCGATGCCTGCAGATATCTTTGCATTTATTTGTGATCATTAAATATCACCATATGTTCATATTTATTTTTGCTTAAAATTATTGCCTTCTCATTCAATCATCATGTCCAATCATAGCTTCAGCTAAATTTGAACTTTTACAAATCCCACAGTTTCTGGATTGCCAATCTAATCTAGTTTCCCCCTGTTTCCCCCAACTTTTCATTCTATTTCTCGATTTGCCCACCTTTTTCTGGTTTTCTGGTTGTTCTCCCCATATTTTTCCAGGGCGGCACTCGTTTGGTGCCGCACCGCGGCGCCTCCGCGGCGCGGCGAAGCGCGCGCGCTGCGCGCGCCGCCAAGGCGGCGCGGCAGGGCGCTGTGGGCGCCTTGCAGCGGTCGCTGAAGGCGGAGAACGTGGAGGAGCCATGCCATGGTCGTTGGTTTGGGAGGAAATCCATAGGAAATCTATGATGAACAATGGGGAATCTATGAGAGTATAATCTGCTAATGCTGGTAGGAAATGGAATCTGATATTCCCCACGGATCTTATGTAAATCCAGGGGAAGAATGGTTCCTTCGTCGAGGTTCCGTTGAATTTCCCTTGAAGGCTTGGCTGAAGCCTTCCTGAGTCACGGAGGCATGAGGGTTAAATAAAGTGTCATCGATGGCGGTACAACACCATCATCGCAGCTACTTGGTGTTGATTTCCTCGATTTAAAATCGCGGGGTGGCTTTGCCTTGCTAGGAACAATTTGCACAGTGTTCCTACACAGTCTTGGTGGCCATTGGAAAACACCTGCAACCTGGAGCTAAGTTGCATGGTCTGGATATATCTGAATTACTTGCTGGTCATACACACCATACCATGTACATTGTGGATAGTTTCTAACAATATAGTAGCAATAATTAACATTGTGATATATCCGTATGATTCCGCATGTATATATACATATCTTTATATATATATATATATATTGACATATTGTTTTGTATCTATATATACACATATCCATACGTATTTATTATATAAATATAACTCCATGTGTACGTATATGTACATACATACATACATACATACATACATACAGACATACAGACATACAGACATACAGACATACAGACATACAGACATACAGACATACAGACATACAGACATACAAAGTTACATATAAACATATAAACATATAAACATTTAAACATTTAAACATATATACATATACCTATACCTATATACAAATATATATATATATATGACTATCCATTTTTCTTGGTGGAAAGTTGAATTTCACATTCCCCAGCTTTGCACCACCCCTGGACGTTTGGCACCTCTCCAGGAGGCGGTGGCTGCAGCTGCAGCTGCTGCCTGTGGGGTGCGAAGAGCGTTGAAGGAGGACATCGAAGCGGCGCTGAAGGGAAGGCGCTGGGGGCCTGGCAGTTCCATGGTGTTTACCCTGGAAGTCTAACGTCTACATCCATAAGAATCCGTTCAGTAAAAAAATGTAGCTTCCAGTTTTTTAACATCATGATTTGTTTGGGTGATTTCCGATTACCATGTTTGATTGCAGAAAGGTAGTTCAGTCTTGGACCACATGTGCTTGTCATTGAGGCGCTCAAGACACATGCAAAGTTTGTTCGAAGGCAGACTCGTTGGTCTCGCATTCAATGGGGTTGAAAGTGCAGAGGCGATAGAAAGTTCAACGGATTGCGCAAACTCGGGATCTGTGCGCACGCCAGCCCAATGTTGTTCCGATACCAGGGACACCTCTGCTTGGCACTTATGTTTTCTTTGTATTTTTGACAGGTGTTGTTTGAAGTTCTTGCACAAACACTAACATCTTGACTTGGTTGGGAATTGGAAACTACTTTAGTGCAAACAATATATCTTGAGTGGGTTGCATCAGCTTGAAGCGGATGTGTCTCCTTGTGCCTACCTCAGGCAAGCATCAGACCTTGCACTGTCCCTGGCACTTGCCGGCTGCGAGGATCGGGAGATCTTTGATGCTTGGTTCAAATGCCGGTACTCGTGGCCCTCTGTGACTACCCATCAGTTTACCAACCTTCAAAAATGCGAGGTGCCTTGCAGTTTGAACAAAGTGGTCATCATGGATGCTTATCATGAGCCCAAAAAAATCAGTACTGTCCATCATTTGGGATTCATTTCGGGGATTAGCGATTCACCCAAGTCAGCTAAATACTAGAAATAATACGACAAAACCCAAGATATAGATACTGGTTGTTACTCACCCTGATTTCGGAGTTTATCTGAGATATCGACCCCAATAATGAATCCACCCTCCTAGAAGCCTTGGTTTAGTTGGATCTGTTCATTTTGGGGATCAACATGCAGGCTATACTTCATGTGATCGGGAGATGGGATTTGTTATCTCAAGTGATTGGTTCAAGGGAATTATTTGCTGGACAAACTTCATATTTATTATATAGTGGGGAAATCTGTGGTTTCCTGTAGTTTTTTCCTTAAACCAATTCATTGATTATCTGTCTAGTGAGGCTAGCCTAGCACAGATCTCCCAGAAGGAGTTGCTGGCTCGTCAGCGATCACTGGTGAGCGTGCAGCAGACGGTGGAGCGTTTGGCGACTGCGGGGTATCGACAGAGCCTCGTCCTGGGTCTGGGGGTATACTAGGAATCAGATTGATATTGCCCATATATACTGGGATGAATTTGGGATTATGGGATTTATGATGATTTATGAGGCTACTAAGCTACTATGGAAAATTATGGGATTATGAAAACTCGTTGATTACTATTTTTTGGGTATATTCGATGAGATACGTTGCCCAACAATATGTGGGTGCGTCTGAAAGTTGAGAAAACCCCAATGATGAAGGTGAACCTGTGGATTTGGGAGTGTGCCCCATGTTCAGAAAAAAAACATATTCATAATATGAGTCATGGCAACTACCATATGATTGTGGCAGTGCTCAAATGAGTCCCAAAACACCTGGTCATTGAATCTCTGTATGAATGACGGAATAAGCATCCATAACAACAACTTTTCGGCTGGATACTAGAGGTTTGACCCAAATTCATACAAGTAGCCAACAAAGACGGGGGATATGGCCAACAAGGGATGTTACTCTTCAACTGGTACGGGTCAAATTGTAAGACACCCCATCCATTCCACAGATGACGGTCGTTGGCCTATGGCTGCGAGGCAAGACTTCCCTGGCCTCTTTAAGGCTGGTGAGGCAGCGTTGAAGCGCTTAGGTCCCTTGGTGGAGTTTAGGCTTGGGCATCTGTCATATGGACATGGATCATTTCTGTTGTACACCTCCATGTTGGAGGCTGGGGAGCATTTTTTTTGGTTAAAATATAAAGTATTGTAAAGTGCCATTCGCAACCACATGATGGACCTGTGGTCCTGCAGGTTGTCCCCAGTCCTCCAACTTGCGCGATTTGCAGATGGGCAACTACTCATTGCACTCCCCCCGGCCTTTGTTGTGGCTCTTTCGCCACGCCACCCGGCAGGGCCGAAGGTGTATACCTCCAACAAGCTCCAAAGTTCATGAGGCAGTTGTGAGGTTGAGCCAAAGTGGCAAGCCATTGGTCATCGATTTGGGTTGTGGTTTTGGGGCTTCCAGTCTTGGTTTGACACAGCATGGCTTCGCTGTTCTCGCCGTTGATGCCTCGGCCCATTGCATCCGCTATGCCACGGCCTTGGCGCGACGCTGGCAGCTGCCGGAGAGCTGTGCCAGCTTCGTGCAGTGTGGGGCAGAAGAAGCATTGGCAGCTGCGCAAAGTGTCGCAGACATCGATGTGAAGTGGATTTTGATCAATTTTCCTACGCCTTTTGCTGTTCAAAGTGACAGAGCTGGACTTAGTTGCTCCAAAAGATACCTGATGATGCTGTGTTTCAAAATAACCCAGGCCATCAAAGAACTTGTGTAGAGTTTGTGTTTGCAGATCGCTTTTCGTAGAACGATTCAGCTGGACTTGCAGTGGTTGGTTTTCTTGCTCGACGTGCAGAGATACAATCCTGAATCCTCTAAGGTGGCAGTACTGAAACAATCAGCAGCAGTGGCAACAGTATCTCAGCAGCAGTTATCACGGTTTCGCTACTTATTGACTGTGGTTGATGTTGTTTCATTCAAGTTTGTTTGTGTAGGTCAAGAGTCAAGGGTTTTCTTTGCCATCTGTCTTTACATACAAAAACACAATACATATCAGGACTTTAGTTTTCGTTAAGCTCCTCTTCAGGGATTAGCCATCTTGTCATCATTAGATCAGTTGTACAGCCTAGTGACCTAGTGGTTTGAATATATATATATAATTATATATATATATATATATTTGGATTCTCTGAAGCATTCTGGCATCCTTTGTTATCCACATAAACTGGTTGAGAGATGGGTGTCTCATGATTTTTCATGATATTTCCAGACCTGGAACGTCAAAGCTCAGCCACATCCCCTTGGTTTTCCTGAGGCCATTTGCCTCAGAGTTTCGAGTCTTCAGACTTCATGGCGAACCAAAAGATGTTGGAAGATGCCAGGCAATGCTTGCTGGCACGTGGACATGATGGTCACCTCCTGGTGGCTGGGTGACAGAAGAAAAAGGTGGTGAATTGACCGAAAAATGGGGATCCGCCTGTGGTGCCCCCAGTTCTAAGCCCTATTGTATAGATTCTATAAATATACCATCTACCATAAATCCTTGTGAAGCTAGTTATAAATCACGCTAGCTAAGTGTTGGGCACCGCATTGTAGCATATGAAAAGATTGTTTTGTTCCGAAGCCCGGTTCTTCTCTGTGCGTCAAGGATCTTTGTTTCTTTAGGGCTAAGCAAGAGGTATTAGTGATTACTAGTGATGAGTTCTAGTCGCATCATCCAGTCAATCCTGGATACATAGAAAGTGATACTGCTAGTTCTGTCCCATTGCCCTCTGGTGTCATATTCACTGGTTCATTCTGGCTTTCATGCTGCCACGAAGATGGAGTTGGAACCACCCAATGGTTTCAGTTCAATCAATTCGGAACTCTCGAGCATCCTCAAACAACGTTTGGGTCTCCAAACAGCAGATGGCTTAAAACCTCAAGATACTCACTTGATCTTCGAATGTTCCTGGACCTTTAATTTTGATGCCCACTGGGCAAGGTTTCCAGGCTGGTTGCATCTCAATTTGGGGCGATTTCCCTCTAATTATCAAAGACAGTTAATTGTGGTGAGGCTTCAAAGGGGGGCCAAGAGGGCCCAAGACAGGGCCCCCAAAAAAACCGTGATGATAGGTGTCTTGAATGGACCGCATGCTTAGCCATACTTAGCCTTGATTCACGAATGGCAAAAACTACAAAATATGGTTTGCCTATGTTTGCCTTTTGTCATTTGATGATATCTGCAACTTGCCAGTAAGCACTGCCAGGTGCTCTCAATCAAAAGAATAACCAAAAGAGTTTGTTCGAAACTTTCAAATTGGATGGTTCAGAAAAAGTTTCCTTTTATTCAGGTATATTAAAACTATAACTCGTGGAATACAGCCTATGAGCACCTCCTTTTCAGGAAACCCCTATGGAACCTGCCCAGCTCCACAGGCTCCACAGTTGATGGATCTCAGGTTCAAAGCAACGTGGAGGATGTGGCCGTGACCTTACGTGAGATGGCAGAAGGCAACGGCTGGGAGGCGGTGACGGATGGATCGTTTGGGCCGGAGCAGCAGGAACTGCAGGCCGTGCACCGGTCCACCGGTCGGGGGGGAAGGGAAAAAATTGGGGCAATGGTGGGAAACGAATAGAAAATGATGGAACATGTTGGGAAATATTCAAATGACTGGAAAATAGTGAACAAATCAAAGAAACTTGATGAGCACTGATGAAAGAAAATATGAAACTATATATCTAGATGTTGTGGATGGCATTATGGCCAAACATAGGAGCTCTTGATGCTTTTGTTCAGCTTGTGATTTACAAATTTTGGTCGCAGGCAATGTCGAAAGTACGACGTTTGGCCTGGAGACATTGATCCTGAAAATCTTCCAACTTGGGTGTGTTTGAAAACTGGGCACAAACAAGCCCAATCGTGCATCATGGATCTCCCCATTATTTGATGATATGGGATGGCCACAACTCGAAATATGCCCTCTCCAAAATCACTTGTGTATATACACATTATATTTTTGAATAATATTTTATCATTTATGTGTCATATATATATATATTTATTTAAATTATATGTATATATATATACACATCATTTTGTGAAATTTTATTTATAGTTTATATATAGCCCAGTATATTTCCAATAGATCCCTGTGATTATTTTTCAAACCAGCATGAAATCCCCATCAAATGACAGTAATCAAAACCACATGTCCAGTGGCGAAATTTCCATGAAAACCCCATGTGTTTGGGGTAAATATGAATTCAATCCCCAAGATGGTTGGCTCTACGCACTTGGATCTGGCCACCCTCACCAGGCCTCGCAGTGGCAGCCCCGTCGCCAACAGCACTTTGCCGCCACGGATGGCCGGCGAGCCTTTGGCCCCGGCTGGCCGCTGGTCTTGATGGATACATAGCCAGGGAAATGGCTATGTCTAGTGGGTGAATCATCTGTGAATGGGCCATGTTCCATAGGTATGTTAAATTACCAGATGCTAATTTCTCTTGATGGGGTTTGATCTAATTTTGGGTTTCATGATTTCTGCACCCAGATGCCTCCGAAGTGACGGTGTATAGAAAATTAGATTGATGTTGTGGTATGTTGGTATCCACGTATTTGGACATTGAAATGGAAATGCAAATGGAAAACATTACTGTTTGTTGTCGGGTAGAAAATGCATTTTTTTCCTCCAGGCACCCAGATGCTCACGCAGCGGCCTTCTGCACGTTGAATTCAGGCTTCCAACACCGTTAGCCTCCAAAGTCAGGACCTAAAAACGCTCCATATTCTGTAGCGTGGAGCCTGTGCCACAGGTCTAACTCATCAGCCAACGGTGGCTGTACATCTTCACAGGGCCATGATCCAACGGCAGACAGGATGGATTCGGCTACTGCTGCACAGAGTGCCGGGGGGTATTCTTTGAGGGGCGCCGTACGCCACCCCCCGGACTCAGAACGTCCAATTGCACATGCTTTGGGGAGCTCACGTCTCACACGCCACTTATGGAAACGGCGCATCAACCCTGGCATGTTCAAAACTAGAAATTCGGTGGGCTTCGGCGTAGGTGCGCCGAGAAGCCCCTGCGCTATCTTGCAACGTTCAACATTGGGAGATTCTAACAAAATCTGCATGGCAGGCAATCGCCAGATACTGGCCGAGCTTTCTTTGGCCGGCTCTGCCGGATGCTCCAAAAGAGCGCAACCCTGGGTCTCAACCAAGCCAATAATGGCTTCCAGGGAAAAAACAAGGAGTTCATTTCCTACAATGATCTGTGCTAATTCGCGCAGCGTCAGAGAGGAGAATCCCCATAGCTCAGAAAGGTCACGGACAACACGTGGGCCAGAACCAAAGCCAGAATCCTGGAGCTGATGTTCCCGCGCACAGGTCCACGTCTCGCAAGGCGGGCCAGCAATGAACGCCACCACTTTGCGCTCCTTGATGGCTGTGAGCCAGTATCGGCGATTTTTGGCACATCTGACATTGCCATGCACAGGGTCGATAGTGACATCCAATGACACGATGTGGAGTACACATCCTTCCGGCAATGAATCAGCGGCCATGAACTGCTCCAAAAAGAATTGTAAATCTCCTTGCCGGCGTCTTCCTGCAAACGCATGCAGTATCACCCGATGACACCCAAAGGCCTGAGGGCCAGGAGGCTCGGGGAAGCGCGTGTCAATGTCAGCGCACTGCTGTTCCAGGAATGCAACCGATGGAGCTGAGCTCTTCTGTGGGCGCGACATGGTAAAGAAGGCAAATGAGGAGCTTTCGCGCAAGCGCTCCAAACATTTCTGCATCTCAATGGGCTCGACGCCAGCATACTGCGCATCTTCAGGCTCAAAAGCGTCCTCAAAGAACAGCAATGTCCGCGTCCACGTAGTCCAGGAGATAGGATTCTCTTTCGCATAGTCCAGCACTTGGTCATAGAACTCCTGCAGATCCAGGTTCGGCACAACGGAATCTGTGATATGCACAAAGAAGTCATGATCAATGCCAGGGTCTTCACGGCGGGGACCTTCGCGATTGATCGGCCCTTCTGCTTGAAGTGGCGGCAAAAGGCGATCATGGCGGTCAGCGAGAATACGGTCTTCGCTCGATCCAGCACCTGGTACCAAAGCTATGCTCAAAGGTCTGCTAAGAAGCTTCTCACGACAGCGTCTGCTGTAGTAAACATGTGCCTTCGTTTTCTGCATAGTGTGAAAAACTTTCAAACAAGCCGGACACGTGGGCTCTGCAATAAGGAGACGCTCTCTGGCAACATGACCATGTCGTCGGAACATGTGCGCCGCCTCGCCAGCCTTGTTCGCAAATCTCTGTTGACAGTGCATGCATCCAAAAACTTGCTGGTCTGATTGAACCTGCTCACCACAAGCTTGGATCTGATCTTGTCCAAAGAAGCTGCAAAGCGCAGGCAGAGCTCGCATGTGAAATTCTTTGACTCTCCATGTGCGTTGATTTTGCATCACATCATGCAGAGTGGCTCTTCGAATCAAACGCTTCCAAAAACGAGGATGGTGAACGATGATGTAACGCCACTGAGCAAAATGCTGTCGAGGGCATTGCAAATTGGAGCTCCTTTCAAGCTGCTTCCACATCCAAATGATGTCCTCCTCAATGATGGCACGCCAGTCCGCGTCAGCAGCAAGCACGCCCCATTCTTGTCGAACTCCACAATGGAATAGTGTCCCAAGATATCGCAATCGTTGGCGACGCAGCAAGATTGTTGGGCTGGGCATTTCCGCTCGAGCCAGGAGCTCTTCAGTGTGTACATGTTGGTCAGGAGGGATCCTAAGCAAACGACGATACAAACGGAGAACTGCAACATCAAAAGCCTTGACCGTCACATTGTCCGTGGCAACCCAGCTCTCGGAACCGTACATCAGCTTACTGACAATAAGCGTGTTGAACAATTCATTCTTCTTGTGTTGGTCAATCTGATCATTGTGGTAAAGAATGCGTCGATGTTGGTTGAACGCAGAATGCGCCAAAGCAAGCCTTCGGCGAATCTCAACTCGCTGATCTCTTCCATGGTGCAACATACCTCCTAAATGGAGATAACGGTTCGTCACCGGAACCTGATGGACCTTGTGCTCAGAGATCACCGTCAGCATTCCGGTCGTCTCGGGTCCAAATAGGTCTTTCTTTGCTTGACGAGAGCCATGTCCTCGAAGACTGAATAAAACCTCCGTCTTGCCACGACTGCGATTCGGCGAAAGTCCATGTTCAAGGCATAGGTCAAGGAGGAGGGCCGAGGTATGGATGGTTTTGTTCAACACTGCAACCGGCGTGCCTCCACTGAGACAAATGGCGGTGTCATCCATCCAAGTCGGCCCCATATACTCATGCATGGCGGCGGCTCTTGGTTCTGCGTCCAGACCATCGAAAAGTGGTAATTCATCAATTGCAGGATGTAGTTCAATCAAGCCATTGGCGGACATCTGCTCTTGGAGTTTTCGAAGCACCAAAGCCCATACATAGCTGAACACTACATCCGCAAATGGATCGCCCGGTCTCGATCCAAACTCCGTTTGGACAGCGTCATTTTGCTGACGCATCCAAAAATGCGTATTGGCATGAATGGCAGCAATGCTTTTCTGCAACAGTTTGGGTGCAGCAGCTTGTTCAAGCGCATTGGGACCTTCCAGTAGCGCCCAAAGTTCGTGAAGGGCACTTGTCGGCATATTCAGCTTGCTGAGGAATTCTGCAAGGGCTTCATCTGTGACCTTGTGATGCAGGCACAAAGGTCGAAAAATCCTGTAGAACGCCTCCTTCAAATCAATGAAGGTGACCGCTGCTGAGTCACCTTTACTGTGCGCCGATCTCAAATGGGCTCTGACCAGATGGAGACCGAAGCAAACCGGCATGCGACGTTTGCCGTCAACCTGTTGCGCCTGTAAAAAGCGCTCGAAAACGCTGGCCTGATGAGATCTAATGGTCCGATGCAAAGCTTTGCCAATCTGGCTAGAGATCAATAATGAGCGAAATGAGGAACACTCATCGGTTGGCCCACGCCCTTTGTAAGCTTGAACAAGAAGTCCTCCCTTATACGACAAATCCTCACCCCCATGCAGCATCAGTTTCCACAATGATGGGAAAACAAGAGTCGCAATCTCCGTGGGGAAGAAGTGCAATAATTCGCCAGGCAGGGCATCATTACCACAGGCTTTGCCGCAGGCCGTTCTCCTCATTGCCAGCTCCAAATCAGTGAGCGTTGGCATGTCTGACACGTCGGCTTCAAGAGCAACTTCTTGGGCCGCTTTGAGGTTCTCAATCCACTCATTCCGAAGACTCTGCCATGACATTCTGCGACCACCCTCCATTCCTCTAAAGAACTCAATCCAAACCGCCAATGCTTCTGAGGGAAGTTGGCAAATTTCTCCATCATGATTTTTGACATGTGGAATCGTTGGCTTTTTGCAAAGCTTGACATTGGTGGGTCCAATGAAGTCACGCAGAGTTCGGAGGATTGTTGATGCTGGAGCTTTGTCATCCAGGTTGCTAAGCCTTTCTCGCATGATCGCGCCTTTTGCCTGCTGAAGCTCCTTTTTGATTGCTCGGGCCAGACAATGGTGTAGAACTTGGTAGCGGAGCTTCAGGCAGCACAAGGAGGTCATGTAGCCAAAATGCTCAACTTGATCTGCTGGTGAGGTACGCTGAGACCAGGCACCAAATGCTGCATGAAGAACATGTAGGGCCGCTCGTTGTCGCAGCTGCTTGAGCTTTTTCCGCACGCAAATCTTTTCGCTTCGCAATTTCCATGTGGTCTCAGTGATATATGGCTTTTTGGGTTGTCCGGCAGGTTTTCCACATTGCTGCATCGCATGATGGAGGCAATGCGAGAGATGATCTGCTTGACATTCCACATCAGTTGCCCATGGTTGTGCATGCGCTTTTTGCAGTTCCGAACGCAGAGTCGCTCTGACAACTGGATCATGCCATGCAATTTTGGGAGAACGCTGGGCCACTTTGTGTTGAAGTGCAGGAGCTTGACAATGCCACTGGAGCTGCAAACCGACTGCTTTGTGGTCTTCACCAGCAAGACCTAAATCAAGATCTTCAATGACACAGGAATAAGTGCATGCTGGGAGCCAATCTCGTGGAACAGCAACATAATCTATGATGTGCTCAGTCTCCTGATTGAATGCCGTCCAAGTGGATCTGGGACCCTGATGACACTCAGATGTGGACGGCAAACAGAGATGATGCGCCTCTAGGCTGCTTCTGAATAACATCGTGTTTGTGCTAGAAGGCAGGCCAGACACAAAGACTGTTTGACCATCGTATGGTCCAGGCGCCGCATTGGCATCTATGAACCAAAACCATGGATCACCACCAGCAACTTGTTGGATGAGCTCATCAGTTTGCTGCCACCATTGAGAGCGTTCAGCGCGCGTGCGTCCACTGTGAGGACTATGCGCCACAAATAACCATGCTGAAAAGAGGACTGAGTCACATCTAACAATCAGTCTTTGCGGGTCTCGATGGGCCACAGTAAATTGATGGACCTCAAAATGAACTGGATGCCCATGAGCGTCATGACCAATGGGTTGATGAATGTTGACCCATAGCTCCACACCATGATGCCCGTTGTGATGTCCAGCACAAATCCGATAGATACCATGAGATGTGGACGATCCCTCCTGATTGCGTCCCTCTTGGATTCCAATAAGGTTCAATTTGTAATGTTGAACTTGCTCAAATAGGTATCTCAATTTTCCCGCATGTCCGTCAGGATGTCTGGATAGCGACTGCACATTGAGCGAAGCCAGACTGACATGACAATGGATCTCAGTGAAAACATTCTTTTGGACCACACTGTCTGTCACAGCACATGGATTCGGCAGAGCAGGCGGAGCAATGTTCATGGTGTCCTGCCACTTTGGAAGTCCGAAGCTTTCACCAAAGCAAAGCCAAAGGTGAGGGATGCGGGGGATCCAATGCTGCATGTCCAGCCTCACGCGAGGCAAATTGAAGCTTTTCTTGGCTTCTTGCTTCGCTGCGAGATCAACAAATTCGTTGTACGGATCGCCAGCATGGGCATACAAATGATGAACTTGAAGATGATCAGCCTGGAGTCCACGTTGAAGACATTGGAAAATACCACGCATGAGGCGGTAGGACAGGTCAGCTTCAACAACTCCCAGTTGGCCAATGGCCTGTCCCCCAGTGACACTGGAGTCAACGCAGAACACCGTTGGCATATTTGTATTTTGGGTCAATCGCCAAAGCCCTGCAGCAATCAGCCCTTCACGCTCTGCAATCTCAGCTCCAATGCGCGTGGCGCCAGCATAACTACAACCTGCAGGATCTGTGCGCACAGGGTGCGCTGTCCATCCGATGGCTTCAATGGTGCTTGTACCATCAAGGTGGTAGAGCTCACCGAGGACAAGCATAGCCCATGCATCTGGCGCTCCTTGAGCATCTGCAAATTCAGGGGCATGGTGCTTGTACTTGGTTTGCGATGAGCCATCCGTATAAATGAGCCATCGGTCATACTGCAGCGGATCTCTTGCAGGAATCATCGCTTGAGAGACAAACTCAGGCAAGTCAACTGCTGTGAAATCTTGGCATAAAACGTCAGTTCCAGCAACAGTCAGGGCTTTGAGGTCCGCAATGTCGAAAGGCATATGTAATGTGCAAGCATCAGGCATCAGTGGCGCCTCAGGAAATACAAACAGCGGCTTTCTGGACGTTGAAGTCGATTGCCGCAGCGGCCAGTGCGTACGCTGACGAATCGGTCGCTCATACGACTGAATCTGCGGTGAGCACTGCATGAAGCCAATTCTGTGAAATCCAGAAGACAAACGTTCTTGACGACTAATGACTGCTCGATCATATCCAAGCTGACATAGAACCATCATGATGTCGTGCTGCGCAAGGAGTTGATCACTGGAATAAAGGATCGCACCCTCAGTGTCGGTGATGTCATCATGACAGAACATATAATGATGCTTGTCCTCAGAAATCTGGTGTACTTGAGGAATCACCAGGTATTCTGTTCTCCTGCCAAAACGATGAACATCACCATGTATGCCCCATGCTCGAAGTTCAGTTTGAACACCATCTTCATCTGAATCTCGAGGAATTTCAATGAACGTCGGCATTGGGATCTCATGGTCAATCGGCATGAGTTTCACAGCTTCTGTGTCAGGGATCAACTCATCAAGAACCAGACGTGTCTTGATCTGCACCAGATTGATCTCCTCGGCATCATTGTCTTCTGGCCAAGGATCTATTGGGCCTGTTGCGGGCACAGGGTTGATCACAACTTCGATG
This sequence comes from Cladocopium goreaui, assembly GCA_947184155.2. Lineage (NCBI taxonomy): Eukaryota > Dinophyceae > Suessiales > Symbiodiniaceae > Cladocopium > Cladocopium goreaui. Next base: position 104,763 of record CAMXCT020000219.1, on the reverse strand, counting down.
GACATGCCGTTGAGAATCTGCCATTGTTGTTGGTCATGTAACTGTCGATCACCGTGCCAGATCATGCACTGCGTCTCCAGAATCTGCGGAAAACAGTGCATCTCAAGCTGGGCAATCATGATGATGTCATTCTTACTGGCCAAGTGAGGCATGAAAGTCGCCATGTGCTCTAGAGGTCTGCCCCTGTTACTGGGCTTGACAGCAGTCACCAAAGTCGCTCGTCCTTCGGCCGGGTGCCTCTGGACCAAGATGAGATGAGGCTCATCCCGTGGCTGAAAAATTTCAGCTGGCGGAGTTGGTGCAACCAGGTACATGTCAATGGGGATGTCATGCTCAATGATCTCGGCCCATGTGTTGACAAGCTCACGATGCCACAAGTGGAAGTCACCTTCCAGTACAGTGATGCGGGAGCTACGGCACTGCGGTCGAAGTGGTGTGCTCAAGAACCATGTGTGAACACGCAATTGTGGGTGTTCATGGCCTGGCTGCACAGTACCTTGCAATTGCCACAGGAGATGCAGTGCTTGAATGAACGCAGGCTGCTGGTTCAAGAGCAACTGGACACCTTGTCGCTCATGTTGTTGTGCTGCTGCTGCAGCTGCGTACAAAGGTCTCATATCATGAAACAACCTGCATGTCATAGCTGGTGCTGACTCTTTCACCTCATTGAGGGCAACATGACCTTGTAAAAGAGCAACTTCTTCATGTAAATCAAAATCATAATTGGTTGGTACAGTTTGTACACCTTCATCATCAGGTTGATGCCATCCCAACCGGATCAGCAAATCCTGAGAAAAGATGTCTTCAATTGATAGTCCACAAAACCGCGCACTGGCAATCCGTCTGGTCTGAAGATGTCGGAGACATTCTGCTGGATGTGGTGGGACAGCTATGCGCACATAATCACCGTTTGCAGTATGAATCCATGTGCTTCCATGTTGACGACATACTTCATGATTGTGCCAAATGAGTGCGGTTTCATATACATCCTGAACAAATGCGGACAAGCCAAGACCTTGAAGCAGATCACGTCGTTGCAATCTTGGTGGCAATTGACAAATGCGACGTACTACCTCAGGAGTGCGACTAGGAAGATGATTGTGAAACTCCACATCTACCAGCGTTGCACATCTATTGGCTCCATCTGGGATGTCTCCATGCTGAAACGCCAGTAAGACTTCCACCTGAATCCGACGGAGATCTTCAGGGCGCCAGTGCACTTGCTCAAGATGGAGTAGGCGATCAATCGGAATTTCAAGGGCTTCCGCAACTTGCCGATGAGCTTCCTCATAGTCACCCCAGTCAAGCCGGACTGGAATGGGATCGCGATTAAACGAATAGATCAGAGTAGGATGCCAATCTGACTGCTGTGACATCTGCTCTGAATGTTCATCTTCATCACTGCTAACATCATGTGCCTCCTGTACTTGAAGTCCATGTATGATATCAGTGTTTTCAACAATTGGTGTCGGCAGAGGATCAGCTATATGAGGTGGAACATGCTGTCCATGCGACATGAATGATACTTGATCACTATCTGGTTCAAATGGAACTGGTAGTCCTCTTTTGACTGGAACATCCAAAACTGTGAACCATTTGCCCATAGCCAAATCATCTTCATGGCCAACAAAGAGTTCGACACGTTGAGCAAAACGAACATGGTTCGAGCAAGGCTGCGGTCTCCCTCTCCTCAGAGGATTGTTTGAGCTGTTGCATGACAATACACCCATCTCCCATGCCAGATCAAGTCCTCTGATAGATGCCTCCCACGTCGTGAGAAATTTGCGCTCATCGAGGATAGAGTGGTTCCAAATTTGGTCATGGATTTGAAAACACTCCTGACCGTTCGGCCTGCAGCAAGCCTCCGAAAAGTCTACTTGCCCGGCCCGCCAAAAGGCTCCAATGCAGCACGCCCAAGTGAGCCAACCCCATTGTGCTCCGTGCGTGGTCTTTTGGACGATTGGCCTTCGGTCGCTTCTGACGGCACCTTGATGCTCTCCAGAGACGTCACCATGCCCTCGATGCCAGATTTGATGACATCTGCAGCCTCGATCTTGTCCGTGTCGTCCTCCATGTCCGTGATCTCGAGGATATCTTCGTCCTCCTTGGTGAGCTGCTCCTTGGTCGCATCCACCCTTTCGCGAGCAGCTTGAAGCTCTTCTTTCATTTTTGTCACTTTGGCATCCAGATCTGCATCTCGTTCTGCAAAATCCTTTGCAAAACCTTTCCACCTTTCTATGCTCTGCTCGATATATGCTGTCCACTTGCTGTGGAGATTCTGACGTGCACGTTGTGCTTTCTGGTAGGCCTCCCTTGCCTTCTCCAGTTTCGCAACTGCACTTTGCATATTCTTGGGCGCAACCGCTTTGCTCAACGCAGAATCCGCAATGATCTGCTGAGCACTGGATGTCAATGTGTTGCCAGGCTTTTTGAGCTCCATGACCAACTCCTGGAACTTGTCGGTCGATCCAACACTGGGCAGCGGCAAAGTGTCGCCATCCCCATTGTTGGAGATCCAGGGTGGATCTGGCTCTGTTGATGCATTCTCCTTGGTCTTGTTCTTTCTGCTCTTTGGCGTGGCTCCTCTTTTTGGCTTTGGCGACTTGCGAGATCTCGGAGATGCTTGTACTCTCCGAGTTTGATCGCCATCTTCTCCATCCCAGTCTTCTGCTTGATCCCAATGTGCATACCCTCGGGATCTGGAAGGACCACGTGGATGTCCACCTTGATGACGATAAGTGGTGTCCTGACAACGTTGCCAGACAATGTCGCAAGTGCCACATCTGAGTGCGTTGTGCTTGTTCAATCTCCAGCAGTACGCACATCTCCAAGGATCTCTGTTCTTCGATGTCATTGCTACTCTCAAATGGGCAATGAAAGAACTGTCTCTGGAATGATGCCTTCCAAGAGTATTGCAAATCTGTAGAAGCTGGCGAGGCCGAAGGAGAGCAAGACCAGATTTGTGGCAATACCAACGAAACCTTGCGGCCGCTCAAACGCCTGAACCTCCTCCTTTGTGATGGGGTAATTGCACTCGATCAGAAGGATCAGAAAGAGAAATTCAATGATGTAGCTGCCCATACACCAGTGACCAAGCAACCCAACCTCGAAGAAGGCGGTGACGATGCCAACCAGTGATAGGAGCTTTCTGCACCCGGGAAATTGATACAGGGCCGGGACCCCAGCGCACAATGCTAAGCCAAGGGAACTTTGCCAGCAGGGCGAAGTAAAGCACGTGATGAAAGGCAGCTGCAATGGCTACCCGCGGGCAAGACAATGGAAAACCGCGATGCCCGCTAAGGTTCTCTGCTGGTTATGGGGGGGAAGTGCTTCCCACAACTCAACAGCGGAGCCAGAACCTTGAAAATGCAATATATATATATAGATGCATACATATCTGTGTGTGTTTTTGGTGATAATGATGCCTATGTGATGGGAATGATCACGGGTTTGACCCACAACTATAGGGATTCGGTTGATAGAGATTTGGATAACAGTTGAGACTTCAGTACTGGTATACTCCACGAGGGCCGGGAATACCCCAACCTTGCTTTAAATAGTTTGAAAATGATGAGAACCGTTGGATTTTGGAGTACCCAGTTTTCAGACACACCTATGTGAGTAGCTGAAATGCACGGTGGTTTCACCAGATTTGCTCCGGCATGCAATTACCACCATTCAGATGTTTACACCATTGAGATTTCATTACGAGCGTAGAGAGATTCAATGACCACATAGGTTAGATATGAGGTTTGGGTATGAGGAAACGACTCGATGATGGTCAATGTGGAGTTATCAGATGATTTCATGGATCATTTTCTGGTTTGGGTAGGCCAACTAGCTTCGAGCATTCGGAGCCACAACAATGGTAGACAATGCTGTAACAAATTGAGATGATGTGGGCATGAATCAAGATCAAAACCTCGAGGCCCACAAATGTCCGTGATTGTACCATTTTTTGACCCGCACCTAGTCATCATGCAATATCAATCATATTATTTATATATTATGCATACATTATATTATTTTATGTTTTTATTATTTTATTGTTATGTTATTTTATATTATGTTATATTATATTTTATTACAGATTACATACACAATGGATCTTTGGGCACTTCTCAAATTGTCAATGTCCATGGGACATTGGTGAAGTTTGCTTTAGAAGCTGAGGCTGGTGTCTTCGCCACTTCCCAGGTGCCACTCCGAACAAGCGACTTTGGGTAGACTGCTTGTTGTTGGGCTGAAATAGAGTTCCAGTAGGCCTAGATTGTGACGTCCAAGTTTGGTCTGGAAGTTATATTTATATGCGATTTTCATGATACTCGGGGTAGATTTGGGGCACATACCGTTCCAGAAATCGCAACGTTTTGATGTCGACCACAGAAAGGCCACAGCGATCCTCCTTGTAGTCCTGGGTATACACATGTATACACTCTAGATGAAAGCCCCAGTGATATCTGTCTGACACATAAGTTGCACCGTGGCTTCAGGCTTGCAAGGACGGAGACAGAGGCCTACTACACTGGTGAATCTCTGCCCATCCACCGCGTTGCACTACGGCCGAAAAAATCACTGTCGCGGAGTGCTGCTGCCTGGGTGCCTCAAACTTATCATGTAGAATTTAGTGCCTGGATATACTCGATATATATCCATGATCCACGTTTTGGGGTCCAAGACTTCCGGGTTCCGGACCTCTGGAAATCCAGAAATCAAGCCAAAGCCCAAATGTTTGTTCTTTGAAAGACATTTGTTGAAAACCATGGCTAAGCGTGTTGTATCCCATTTTGGTTCGAAGATTCTCCCGTTTTCAATAGAACATCATGAAACGGCATTAAATAATTCATCCTTTTTGCCCTAGCTCCATGCGGCCCGAACGATGAACGGAACATACTGAAATCATAATATAAGACATGGTATAAGGCCCAGGTATGTACAATTTCTATACAATATGCTATAGATACAAAAAAAATAGTCTATGATAAAGCTATTCCATCAGTTGTGTCCCCTGACGCCAGGCAGCAGCCCTCAACATCTCGCCCCATGACATCTTGCCGGAGGAGCTGACCACGCTTCAAGCCTACCAGGTCCAGATCTACGCACCCGGATTGGAGGGTAAAGCACTCCTAAGATGTGGCCAGATTGATATGTTCAATGGAGGTTTCCTGAAATGGGGGTACCCCCGAATCATCCATTTTAATAAGTTTCTCCATATAATCCATCCAGCTATGGGGGTACCCCCATTTATCGAAACCACCATATACCGAATTTTCAGTCACATGACCCACCGGCTCATTTTGCAGGTGGCATTGATCACCGTTGAAGAGGAGCGACTTGTGAAGCTGCGCAGCAACCTCAGCTGGGTTGGAGGATGTTTGCAGGGCCATCTAAGGTTTGATATGCTGTCATGGAGAAATGCAGCTGGCACGACGCATTCCTTCCAATAATGTGTTTCGCTACATGTCTGGGGATTTTTTTTTGGTGGGACCTTGCCTTAGAATTCATGGTGATCAGTACTGAACTAGAGTGGCATGTTCAGCGAGGAAGCTGTAGCATTTGGCAGCCTAGTGCAAGACCCCACCAGACACAACCTTCTGCCCTATCCAAGTCTATCCAACATCCTGAGGCCAGAATAGGGTGGCTGACATGAAGACGCGAAAAATGCCGCTTGAATCACACCAGTTTTGGGGGGGAGATCATTCATCCATCGTCCAGCATCCATTCATCCGTCCTCCACCAATTCTTTGAGCCAGAGAAACGGTGGTTTTCCACTTCAACAGCTCTTCAATCCATTCATCCAGCGCTTTGCTCCTCGTGTTTCCTGGTTGGTTATGGATCAAAAAAGAGCCGGGGACCCATAGACTAGAGACGGCAGCAATGGCACAGGCAATTTGCGGGTCAAATTCATGTTGATTTGCAGTCTCGATTGCTACCTCAGACTAGGGGATGAACATCCATTGGGTGACAGGAAGTACATCCTATATTATATATATATAGATAATTATGTATAACTATATATATATGTACACTTTTATAACTGACAAAATTGTCGGAAGACAACAGTAATAGGAAGTGGACATGGAATGTTGAAAGTTGCGCACATTGGGGACCACCAACTTTAGCCATATTCTTTTGGAGTAGAAGGAAATTCTGTCTGCCATTCATAATATATAGATACATACAAGTATATATATATAGGTATATATATATATATTTATATATTTACATATACTACATAATATGTATGTATGTGTATATATATATCCAGATATCTACATAAGGTCACTTATGGGACAGCTTTGTGGGCCCTGTGGTGGTGCCCTCGAAACGGAGCCCTCGTGGGTCCAGGTCGATGCTCGTTGAAGATGACTATACCGAAGTCGCGCGAGTACGTGGCGAGCTCAGTGGAGACTGACCAGGAGATCGATGTGTTTATCCAACGGATCCATGGTCCATGGCTATCCAACTTGTTATCCACACAATTTGTTATCCAAAGGTCTAAATCTACTAGGATCTGCCATGCTTAACCATGTTTTAATCCAACTGTTGTGGAAGTTGCTGGGACTCAAAGTGCCATTGATGTTTTTCGCTCGTTTCTTGCAACCTTTGGGTGTCCGCACGTCGTTTTAGGTCAAGATCTTCAGCTAACGTCCGACTCTGAGATCAAGGTGTCAGGTGGGCCAAGATGATGGATAAGTGATCCAAAACATACCTCAATAGCTGGATGGATTATTTCATGGAAAATCCGACAATAAAATGGATCATAACTCGGGAGATGAGATACCCCTATTTTAGGAAACCCCCACGTCAGAGCTGGTTGGTGGTTCCACATGACACTGGATTGGTTTCCACCCCTACTTGAGATGATGATCGCCAATAAATCCCAAGAAAAGATTTTCAGAAAGCTGGCTCAACCGAGCAGAAAAACCGTGATCTCGTTTCAGTCCTTGCCTCCAGTGGTCACAAGTGGTGTGGAGTTCTTCTATCATAGAGGGAGCAGCAGTATGAGGAGTTTATGTATATCCATGATGAAGAATCCTTGATCAGATCTGACCATAATACATCCGGTTTTGTTTGGATTTCCTTGATGATCATGATCATGATATATAGATGATCATGATCATGGTCATGATAGATGATGAGTCCGACAAGTTGGTGCATTCAAAATGTTCCCAGAACATGGTGTTTGCCATTTGGCATAATGATGTAACCTTCAAGCACTTAATTGGCATGCGCTATGATTGATATTAGCTGTGGTACCATATTAGTCGGATTTTGTCCGTTAGATGCTCCTCTTTGCTGGTTACATTACATACCCCCTGTTGGATATACCACCCCCTTTGGTTGGTCAGAGCCCCAACCTAAGACAACCACAAAGGAAGGAGCTGAACCAGTTGAATCCGCACTGGCCAGAAGCCGTCGACATGACGTGCGCTAGCTGCGCAGTCAATGTGTCAGGTGGAAAGCCGAGAGTTTGAAATTGGTAGATTTTTGGGGCACCTGGCAGTTTCATGAGATCTGTTGGATATTTTTGGATTATATCATATTGTATCAAGTATTTTTTTAGATATAGAATGATATAAATGATATAAACTAAACTATTTATGCTTGAATAGTTGTTCACTCTAAGTCTAGATTTCATATCCAAGGATACTCGATGATATTTGGAGACTTCCCTTCAGCCAGTCCGCCTGTTTTTTCAACAGGTACTTGTCCCCAGAAGAGTGTGCTTCTCTTCTCATTCGCCAGGCATGGCAAGTTGGGGAAATTGATGTTACCATTGGATCACTGGGGGTACCCTATTGACAAACCCAAGGAACCCACGGCAATCAACAGGCTTCGGGCACAAAGCTCCAGTTGTGCATCCCCTGAGGTCGTCCGTATAGTGATTTGCCGTCCCTGTGTGACTAAAAGGGAAGGAATTCACCAGGATGGGTAATGCCAGAATCACATAAAACATTGTGTACTTCCCACAGGAGGCATAGATTTTACCCTGGACCTTTCTGCCCACTGCAGGTGAAGGAAGGAAAGAAAGCTGCAGCACTGCGGCTTCCAAGAACCAAGTGACAAACGCTTTGAGCGCAAATTGTGCTGGATAGATTTGTGATGATCTGTGATGATCTGTGACTTGCTTCGTAAGAAATGGCAAGAAACTGATTTTGTGATCCCCGAAGATCGACAGGATGCATCCTGATCGAGGGTGCCTTCAAAAAGGCAGCTGATAGCAGGATGATCCCAGGATCAGGGAGAGTTTTGGGTCGATCGACCTTCCCGGGGTCGTTTCATCGGACCCCATGTAGAACTTTGTAGGCTAGGCACGATTGAAGTAGTAGGTACTTTCCGAATTCAAACGTCTCCAGTCAGCCTTGGAATGCGTGGGAGGCTCACAGGTGCGGCCTCGGCATGGGCCCTTATTGGTAGAGAAGTATTTGATGATGTTGGGTTTTTGTGAATCTTCACAACACTCCTAGGACAATCTGGAGCGTGTGAGGTATGTATAAACAGGACGACCTCACTCGAACTGCAGGCACCTGCAACTTAAATCGTATCATGCAACTCAGTTTAGTTGCATGATCAGACCCAAAGCGGCGCTTGTACAGAAATCCGAAAAAAAACAGCTTTTGATATGGCCAGAACTCCTTGCGTTCACTGCATTACGTTGGTGTCGTGCAATTGTGCAGATCCCAGTCATCTACTTTCAGGAGACCGAAGAACCCGGCTTTTGCTGTACCTAATGGGATTGAACCAAGAAAAATAATACAGGATGCTTTCGAGTGGAAACTTGGACATCGCCATTTGTGGTATCCAACAGAATTTGGCGCATCACGGGTTTCTGAGTACGTTGTTTGCCATGTTCCAGGGATGATTGGGTGCGACGTGACATTTTGGGATTGATAGCTCAACAAACTTAACCAAGAACCATTTGAAACTGATCGCAAAGATAATTAGAGACTAGCATTAAACAATTGTAGAAGATATGTTCCCCAGTAGTTTAAGGGAGATTGAAGATATCCTCCTAATTCTAAGAAGACATTCCCCCCAATGATTTAACAACAATCATCAGTCTCCTCCAATACTGTATCATAAAGATTCTACAGCCGGTGCAATATTAACGATAGTTCCACAATAAATCAGTGGGAAATTCAGGATCCTAAAATGGAGGTACTATACCGTATAAGGCAATATTTTGTGGAGATATTTCCGTGCATAACCCTTGCATAGACAATTTGGGTACATTTTTTTCGGAATAATTGCCATTGATAACAATGATTAATAATGTGTATACTGTATATACTGTATATATATTATATTGGATTATACATATATATATATATGATATATATATATATATATGTATGTATTATATATGTGTATATATATATATGTATATATATATTATTTGAATGTGGTAAACCAAATGTCATAAACTATCCCCGTTCCATCAGGCGCCTGGTCAGGTCAACGAGCTGGACCACTGGGGCGCCAGCGCCCTCCACCACAGCGCACGGCAGGGCCACGAGGCAGCGAACTCGATGTGAAATAATGGTTTCATGGAATTGGGAGGATTGTTAACTTAATTTAAATCCCTTCGACCTAAAAGGGAAATACCCGGAGAAACCATGGTTTAATCAGTGATTAATATATATTCAGAACCATTAGGGAGATGGGATGAATTAGCCATCAAAATTGGTTTGTTAAGCAAGGCAAATGGAGATGAGATGGATTTACTGGAACTGAGCTGGTGGTTTGACCATAGACCATCTCAACTCACCAGAAATAGGTTCGATTCCAACCATTCCCAATTGGAGGTTTATGGCATTGCGTTTGCCACATGTAGGGATACAAGAACACCTACACCAACGTGAGATTTTGACATACAGGCCGTTGGGGATGGATGTGGTGGAAGACCAAACACCCCATAGAATTTTCTGTAGATGTGCACATCCCCAAATATTTTCTTCAGGGTTGGTTATGTTCTTTTTCAGGATGTAGAATGGAGGCTACCAGGGCCCAATGACTCATATTGATGGAGGACCCCACAGTTCATCCACATTTTTGTCGTTTCCCAGGCAGTTTTAAAGCTTCTGGTTCACCATCAGGTCGGGGCACTCAGATATTCCCCATGGTGTTTGCTTGGTGGTTCCAAAAATGCCAGAAGAAATGGCGCTGTTTCCGCATGTTCAAAAACACTGGGATACAAGGCAAGCCACGCTAGTGTTGCAACTCGTTGGTTGTTTCATGAACTTGGTTTTTCCGCGAATTAGGGGCATAGGATTATCAATGTCTCATCAAAAATCCCCATCAAACATGATTAAAGATTAAAACTCCAAAAAAGTTCTTGTTCCCAGTGGGGTTCATTTCACTAAAGACCACCGAACGTGCATCTTCCGCACACATGAAATTCGGACTCCGCAAGGCCGACATCAGCGCTATGTGTCCCTGGCTGATTTTGGGACTTTTAGAGATACATCGGAAATCAAAGGCCTATTTCTTGGGGGCCAAGAATGAATCCACCAGTTTGTGGACTAAGCAACGGAAAAACGGGTTCGCAGTGATGTTGGTCAAATTAATATTCAGGCATCCAACGTTTGGAGCACGTCGTCACCTCCATGTTGGGTCCCAATTTCCCCATTTAGTCGTTTTTTTTTAGAAATCCCATGGAATCCTTGATTTTCTTCCTACAATTACCATCCCAAGTTTAGGGTCTCTCAAACAGCACCTTGCCATGGCTGCCAGGACCAGCCGGATGCAGACACCTGCGGATTTGGCCAGAAAACATGGCGAGGGGGCCCTGAAGCATTGCGATGTCAGCTGGCAGTTGACACTCGATCTCTGACCATATAAACAATTGGTATCACGGAATTTGGTCAAACATTATATTTTTGATTGCGACTTGCGATCTTTACTTCAACAGAAATTGGATGATCTTTGTTGAGTTTCACGGATCATTGGTTCTGGTTCTGTAGCTGTGGAGTGAGCAAGCGTGCAACGGAGAAGCTGTCTCTATTCTCAATTCAACAAACGTGTGTTGCTTTAGGCCATCCCTCTCTGGCAGCCATTTTGGAGCAGGAAGTCCTGCAGCATGCGGAGGCGAGGATCGCAAGGGTCCCGAGAGCCATGGAAGAGATGGATGATTTGGGGGGATCTGGGGGTACCCCCATTTTAGGAAAGCGCTATATCTCCATCAAGTTCAATATATCAAGCTCATTCAAGCTCCATAGGCCATAGGTATAATAAATGCTGGTGATAAAATAGGATATAGTGAATGGATCATGAGATGTACTGCATACTTGCATTATTTACCAACTTGATAATATATAGATAAAATTGGTATTTGATAATAGATATGAAACTGACTAGTTAACTGATGTAAACTGATGGGGAATATATATATATATATCATTATATATATATATATTTTGATATAGTTAGTGGGGATGTATCCTAGGATATATACCATTGTATACCAACAATGTTCCTAAGTCACAACGTCGCGGCGTTTTGATGGGAATACCCTCCTGTAAACCTTTACATAGATGTTGAAGACCCGCAATTAATTTATATATATATATATCTAATGATATAGTGGCGATATATAATGTATATATATATATACATACACTGCATAGACCAACCATAGCTGATGATATTTGGTGTTGATTGAATTTCTATAGGGAAGATCCCTAAATCCAGCAGACCATCATCATTTTCCGGGTAGAATTTGCCAGCATATTTTGGTATACCGGTATACCCGCATACCCCCCAATTTTTAGACACACCCGTTTGATCAGACCAAAAGAGCTCACTGTCTGAATTTAAGGCTTGATTTGACATGTTTTTCCAATTTCCCGTTTCCCGTCCTTGATTTCGGGGAAGGCTTCATGGTTGGCATGTCATCCGATGGACCAAAGTCTGAACTAGCTATAAGTGTATCGAACCCACCTATCATTGCGCCTGTCCATGATTGGGGTAAAATATAGCCACGGGGTGTCACGGGTCATGTGGATGGAAACAATTTGTTGGGACCTTCCACGCCGTGGTGCTACAGGTCCCCACGGGACTTGATGAGAAGGTCTTATTGTTTGCCCCATTCAGATGGCAGCTGAATCCCGATAGTTGGTCTTGCATTCAACGCTTCTACTGTACAGCAGTTCATAAGAAGTCATACGCGCATCTATACATGACTATATATGAACAATGGATTCTGCTTGGGGAAGAGATGCAATGCAAAAAGATGACGGTATTCACAGCGGCTGATTGATATAAGCAGCCTTTGATCATCAGGTCAGCAAGAAGCAGAAGAAGGGAGCGTGTTGGACCTGGTTCACAAGCTTTGGCGCCGTTGCTGTGGTGCTGTTTGCCAGCAGGGGGCCCCAGGAAGTTTCAAGGTTGCTGAGTAGAAACTTCATGAAGCTCTCATGCAATTGAGTTGATGACATATACCCCATGCAGCTACCCCGCGCAGTCATTTTGCGGAAATTTAGGTAGATTCATACATTGTAATTCAGAAACCGTGTTTTAAAGCAGAAAAAAAGAAAATTGAAAGTTCACAATATTTCACATGTCATGATATTATGTGATGTTTTGAAGGGGCCATATGTAGTGTTCTCATCATTATTCAATGTTGATGAAGTGGATAATACAATGATACAAGAAAAATAAAATATCAAATATATGCAGATATATGGGTATTGATTTAAAGATCCGCGTAAAGAATGCGGATTATGATGCTCGGTTATGTACATATATATATATATACGTTTTCTATGTCAATCTATCCCCCCAAAATGTTTCTTTTCGAGTTCGCAAAAGTAAGATTGTTTCTGGCGAAATACCTTCAAGACGTGTATATCAAGAATGATATCATTGGATATACCCTTGATATCCCTTGATCGTGTAATTGAGTAGTTTGCTAAATTACCGAACTTATAATGGACCATCTAGATTATTTTCTATAGCTTATCTCTAAGGTCAAAACACCAGGAGAGGAGGCCAAATTCCTAGATGTTACCCATGGAAAGATATAGAAAGACACACATTATTTTTTGATTTTGATCATAAACCCATATATATATAGATATAGATAGATGAGATAAGTCAAGACAAGATAAGATTGTTAGTTAGAGATAAATAGAACTAAACAGAAATCGATAGAGATAGATATAGATATATAATGATCTGGTATAGATATAGATATAAATATATATATATATACATATATATATAATTAATATTAATTATTACGGTAAGATTAGGACTGCGTTCGCGCGCGATTCGGCTGCTCCGAAAATCCCAAAATTGTAATTATTTTGAATTTTTGGCCGAATACATGTTTAGTCTGCACAAAAATGTAGCAAATATGTTTTATGTCGACCTTTTTAGGACTTCCCTAATCGCATCGAAATAATTCGATTATTTTGAAATTTATCGTTTTTCGAAATTCCAAAATAAGTCGATTTTTGTAATATGTTTATTTTGCGGTCCCAGTCCTGGTCCCGCATCGTAATCCCATGAGGGTTTATCGATTCTCCCCTGGTTATCCTTGGTTCGTTTCCCCCTTAGGTTCGTACCGACACCTGCGAGGTATTATTGCCTTGCTAACCTAGCTTTCGTGCTGTGTTTTCTAAAACGCAAGCCCGCTTATTACACCCGCCTTCTATCGCATATATGGCGCTTATTTTATTACGTTGCGCGTTTTTCCTTAATTTCTTAAATTATTATTTAAAAAAAAATGTTTAATTTTTAAAAATATAAATTCATTATATATATTAGAAATTGGAATTTGGAAATAATATAAAATAATTCTATAATTAAAGAATATATTTGGAAAAAACAATAAATTTGAATTAAAAATTTGAATAAATAAATTGTTAAATATTTGAAAATTATTATTGCTTAAAAATTATATTAAATATATATATATAATAATATATGTATAATA
>CAMXCT020000219.1:20000-87247 GCA_947184155.2 Cladocopium goreaui | reverse complement strand
GACGACGACGACGACGATGATGATGAGGATGAGGACGAGGACGAGGACGAGGACGAGGACGAGGACGATGGAGAGGACGATGACGATGACGATGATGATTACGATGATGATGACGATGATGATGACGATGATGATGATGATGATGGTGGTGATGGTGTTGGTGGTGGGGGAGGGGGGAGGGGGGGGTCCCCCCCTTTCGCGTGAAAAATCACGTGATGTCCTTGAGCAGCCCCCCCAATACTTGCTAAAGCAAGAAGACTCCAGCTAGCTGACGCTAGCTTTCGTGATATATATTAAATAAACATCTAAATTAATTCTAATAAAATTTAATTTATTTATTAAATATTTATATATTTATATATTTATATATTTATATATTTATATAAAATATTATTTAAATATAATATAATAAATGTAATGATTATTATATAAATATGTCTATATTAAATAAGATATTAGAAAATAATATGTATTCAATTTAAGAAAAAGTTTAATAATTTATAATAATTTTCAAAATATAAAATTATCAAAAAATAATTAATTTAAAATCATTATAATATATTAATATATTTATATGTTTTTTAAAAAAATATATATATATATATTTAATAAATTTATATAATATATATTTTTTAATATATATTTGTAAAATATTATTGTGTTTCTTCATAAATTTATATAATTAAAATTATATATTATATATAATATATATTATATAATATATATTATATATAATATAATTAAATATAAATATATTAAAATATTAAATTATATATATATAATCTAAATTAATATTTATATAAATTAAAATGTATATAACAAATTAAAAAATAAGAATATATATTGTTTAAATTATATAAGATTTTATTTTAAAACCGATATGCAGTGATTTGGGCTAGCCGATCGAATATATTTAATTGGAACGAATTATTTAAAATAAAATATATAAATTAATCCGGCGTGTTCAGTCATTGATCCGGGCCGCTAAGAATCTTAACGATAATTAGACGAAAAATGATGAATGGTACGGCTGGCTAGGAAATACAAACCAAATGTGCAGGAGCCAAGAGCAAAAATGTATTCGCGAGAAAAACGGAGTACGTGGCAAAAAAACATGTTTGTTGCTACATCACGGCTGAGCACCCCGCAACATAAGAGCAATCGCAATCATAATTATCATATTGGTTTGCTATTCATTTTGTTTACCTATGTCTTTATTTACCCTCCAGTAAATTAACATAGACCCTGCCAGATAGGGGCTGAAAGACTAGTTTCCGGGTCTATGTTAATTTACCAGAGGGCACATGATTTTTATAGGTTTTGTTTTTGTGTCATTACCTTGTTGTATCACTACATAATTTGGTGTTCCTTGTTATATTGGCCCATGATGCTATTTTGTCACCCGTCTCCAATAACACATGCATCCAGGAGTTACACAATATTCATGTGGATACTATAGAAATATATAGAAAAAATATTGCATGAATATGATGTGTATGTGTATTGTACATATATATATATGTTTATTTGTACTTACTTTTCTTTGGATGATACTTATTTGTACCTCACGAATCTGCATTGATTCAATCCAAAGAGCGCAGAAAAATGGAAACATTGGTGCCAAAAATCGCTGCATCCCACCTGGTCGTTTGGAATATGGGCGCGCTGGCCTTGGCTTGGGGACCAGATATGAAAAGATGGTGAAAACCATCATGGGAATCTGAAACCATAGGATCCTGAAATCATATTCATTTTTTGTAGGATCTGAAACGAGATGGTAAACCATTCATTTTCGGTGATGATAATTTCGAGCTATGCCCATTTGATGATTGCTGGTTAAAGGCGCCTGTTGCAATTGTGGCAATAGTATCCCCAGGAGCTTTATGTGATTGTAGAGATCAAAAAAACATCAACTTCCCTGAACTCATCAAAAAAGAATGAATCAAGTAACACCTTATGAATCCCACATTCTCAAGACAGTCCCACGTGGATTCTTGTCTTTCCTTTTGGAATGAATTTGTTAATCATAAAGCTCGTGGGATACTATTCCACAGTTCTGTTTCTGAGCAAAGGGGTTTCTCAGTTTACAATGAACAATTTGGTCAATGTCGGATGATTTTTGGGTCCCCATCACTTCGGAAACCATCATGTATTATTGCAAAACACTCTTATCATGGAGGGGAAAAAAAACATGTTGGGGTAATCAACTTACACATGGAAGCCCAAACAACCAGAAATAACTGGTGATTTCTCCACTTCCAACCATCTGTTATGTAGGGGTTCTTCACTACCATAGGGAAACAATGGAGTTCCATGGATCTATCGATATTCTATTTAACTATCATTATCTATCTATATAAGTGTTGGAGAAGCACAACTTGCACAACCACCCTTTTCTGGTGAGAACTGTTTCCTCTCAAAGTCCCACCGACATCTTTGGACACCCCACTGACCGTATTGGCCGCGAAGCTGGCCCAGGGCTGGTTGGCCTCTCAGAGAGGTGCTAGGCTCAGCTAAGAGACGCATTGACACCTAGTTATGGCTATATAAATGGAGAAAATATGGGAAAATTACGATTAAACACATAAGATTTACTTGGGGCACGTCCTACCAGTATATGTTCAAACAGAACCAGTTTAGAAGGGTGCATAACAACCCAGAAATTGGAGATCGAGCAGCAAAAATCATCAAGAGCAATAAACCAAGAATGAGGGGGATGTGAGCAGCGGAATATAGATTTCAAATAGGCATGGGTCAAGTTAGTATTGCGCAACTTATTTCTGAAGGGATCCCCAATTTGGATCGATTCAGACATATCACGAAGTGTGGTGCAAAGTTCGATATAAAAAAATAGTGTACGTTATACATATATATATAGTATATAACCCATCAAAAAAAAAGTATTCACGAGCGCTGCAACTGTGTTGAGTTTCCCTATGCATACATATATATATATATACGTATTTTATATATTATTATATTATATCATAATATATATATATGTGTATATTATATATTGTTATATTATATATATCATATTATATATATATATATATTATTATCATATATATATATATTATTATTATTATTATTATTATCATTATCATTATTATTATTGTTATTATTATTATTATCATTATTATTATTGTTATTATTATTATTATTATATTTAATATGATATATATACATATATATATATATATGATATTATACATATTATATAGTATTATATAATATTATATATTATGTATATATATATGTACTATCATATATCTTATATATATTACTGTATATATTACTGTATATATTACTGTATATAATATCATGTACATTGTATATATAATATTATATATTTTATATTATATTTTATATTATATTTTATATCATATTATATCATATTATATCATATTATATCATATTATATCAAATTATATCAAATTATATCAAATTATATCATATTATATCATATTATATTATATTATATTATATACTACATAATATATATATATATGTGTTTTTTCATCACAAAAATCTCTTCACAGGGCTGCTGCGCCTGTAGGGGGAGCGCACCTCGGGGTTGCCGAAGTCTACCCCACAATTGGTTGCCATTTCAGCAAATGAAATTCCATGTGCACCAGTACAAAGTCAGCTTCAATCCAGTCATATTGCATCCCTGATCGCAGCATCCCTTCATCCCGATTTCTCTCAAGACCGTCATCTTTTGCCAAAATTGATGTTTCTCAAAATTGGGAGTGCCCCACACCATTGGTTTCCCCTTTTAAAGATTTTAAAGATACAACGATGTTTTTGTTGAATGGAAAGTTTCAGAAGCCACCAGCACTTCGATAGGCCATGAAACTAGTTAGCTTGTTAGTAACTAGCTTATAATGCCCTTCGACCTTGGTATAAAATTTGTTTCGCAACCCAGTTAGTAACTAGAGCTCAGTTCGCTACTCCCATGCCCCAACCTTGCAATCTAGCCACGTTCGGACCTGTTGGCCTCGCCACCGGCCGTGCCTTTGGTGCAATTGGGGCCCGTGGAGCCAGATGCGCCATGCTCCCAACGCTGCCGCGCACCGCCGACAGCGGCCGCACCGGGCGCATGGTGGGCGCCGGTGTCCGGGTTAGAGGGCCGCTGGGACGGGTGGGGCGTGCCAGCACCAGTGATGGACCGGCACCGTGGGGCCTGGGACAGATGCTTATAGGATATGATAGGATGCACAGGCATGAATGATATATTATATTCATATATGTTCAAGCTTCGTCAATATTATGGGATCAGTTTGGGGATGAGTCAGCTAGAAACTCGAGAAATGACTCCCTGATCGAGCCTTGGGCCAGCTGGAAGGGTTGTCCTAGCACACTCCAGCTTTGGATGTATGCCCCCAAAACTCCAACACCTGTCTCCAAAACGAACGGTTTTTGGAGTCACATGCCCAACATAAACTCAAGCACGAAAGATTGTACTTTTGAAGATCTAGGAATGTAGAACCAGAACTGCCAAAATGTTCTCGACTCTCTTGGAACCATGGGACGAGCAACCCAGACGGCTCACTGGACAAGACTTCAAAACCAAGGAATAAACAAACGTTGAAAATTGGTGAACATCAACATGAAGACCATACAAACCAACATGCCAACCTTTTCTCCGTAGAATCCCTGCGTCCTTGGCGTCGCAACTGGATTCACAGGGCGTGGAGAGGACACGCCCGTCCTCTGCCGGATGCACGTTACATATATTTCAGCATCTTTACCTTGGAATGATCATCAAAGTACAAAATGTGTGGATGTAACATATATCTATATATCATTGTATATTTATCAATATATTTAAATTACTTTACTTCGTGTGATGCCCACCATGACATTTATACATTTTCTTACTGGCAAATCTTCTGGCATTCTATCTGACATATCTTCTGACATTCTATTTGGCATTCTATCTGGCATATCTTCTGGCATATGATCTGGCATATCTTCTGGCATATCTTCTGGCATTCTATCTGGCAATTCTTCTGGCATTCTATCTGGCATATCTTCTGGCACTCTATCTGACATATCTTCTGGCATTCTATCTGGCATATCTTCTGGCATATATTCTGACATATCTTCTGGCATTCTATCTGGCATATCTTCTGGTATATCTTCTGGCATATCTTCTGGCATTCTATCTGGCATATCTTTTGGCATATCTTCTGGCATATTATCTGGCAAATCTTCTGGGATTCTATCTGGCATATCTTCTGGCATATGTTCTGGCATATCTTCTGGCATTCTATCTGGCATATCTTCTGGCATATTATCTGGCATTCTATCTGGCATTCTTTCTGGCATTCTATCTGGCATTCTATCTGACATATCTTCTGACATTCTATTTGGCATTCTATCTGGCATATCTTCTGGCATATATTCTGGCATATCTTCTGGCATTCTATCTGGCATTCTATTTGGCATTCTATCTGGCATATCTTCTGGCATATTTTCTGACATTCTTTCTGACATTCTTTCTAACTTTCTTCTGCACATTCTTTGTCCCATATCTTCCTACATGAGGTCCGGCAGGGAACACTTGGCATGGATACTCGCGGTTGAGGTCCGGCAGGGAACACTGGGCGTGGCTGGTCGTGGTTGAGGTCCGGCAGGGAACACTGGGCGTGGCTGGTCGTGGTTGAGGTCCGGCAGGGAACACTGGGCGTGGATGGTCGTGGTGGAGGTCCGACAGAGAACACTGTGGATCGCGAGTCGCAGTTGAGCAGGAGGACGAGGAGGACAACGAGAGGAGGAGGAGGAGGAGAAGGAGGAGGACGAGGAGGACCAGGCAACTGACATAAAATCTAACAACCCTCACCTGGCAGGTGAGGAAAAATGTATACACTATTTATATATATATATGCATATGTGATTATATTGTGTATATAGTTAAATAGTCAATCTGATGACACAGTCTGAAGAATCTCTTGCAATGAACATTTTGCCAAGATTACATTGCATAAGGCGGCATAAGGAACACTACTTCCAAAGCGACGGATGAGCATGTGCATTGTAAGACTGTAAGACATCAGTCGAGTCTCGGGTATGGGCTCCATGAGACATGTAGGAGTTTCAATACGCGTGGAATTCAAATCAACTCCTAGCTTCCCACAGTTCTTGCTAGCTATTACCCCCAAACATCTCATAAGGGCTCGTCATTGCTGTCTCTGCAGACTTGTTCCGTCACAAAAGACAGAATGACCTGCTTTCCTTTCCTTGAAAGCAACCATGGCTTCCAATTGACATCTTTTGTGGGATGTGACAGCATTCCTCAATTTATGGTTATGGTTTTAAAATTACCCACCCGTTAATCATAATTAATGAAGTCAAATAGCTGTGTCTGAAAATGGGGTATACTTCCAATATGGCCTAGTTAGTTCAATGGTGTTCAATGGACACATCATGAAATCATGAGAAATCATAGGATTTGGGGCACCCTACCGGGTATCCTAAGGTATCAGACAAACCCAAATCAACCAACCAACCCAGGGCTATCAAACAGCAGAAAAACGCGCCAGCGGGGCGAGCGTGGCGCCGTAATCGGCCGTATCCTGATGCAGGGTATGGTGGATAGAAAACACGTGGATTTTCAGATGTAAATTCACAAAAATTGATTTGAGCCGATTTCATGACTTGCTAAGGATCAACACGAAATGAAAAATGGGACTCCGGTTTTCACATCTTATAGAGGTGCCAAAGCACCGTCCATGATCTTTATGGACATGAGAATCTTCGAGAACCGAAACAATGGTTCCTTTTCAGTATGAAAGCATCCAACTCTGAGGATATCTCCCAAGTCTTTGCGGCTCAAACCCCATTTTGTCTTGTCGGAATCCCAACTTTGCAGCTTTGTTGGCAGAATCCCACAATTTCTGGTCAGAATCCCAATGTTTGTTGGATATATAAATTGCCGTTTGTATCATGATTATCATGGGATTAGATCAACATCTTGGATACCGGACTGACCGGACCCATACCAAATCTACATGAAGCTCTTGAGTCGTTACCGTTTGATTTGAGTTGATGGACATGGTCCGCCGAGATTTTTCAGAGTTCTTGTAATGGCAATTTGAAAGGTTGGGGTGTCCATCCCCTTGTGCGGGTTGATAACCAATGAATTACCATCTGGTTATTTAACATAGCCATGGAAAATCACCATTTTTAATAGGTAAACCATCTATAGATGGGCCATCTATACCATGGCTATGTTAAATAACCAATGAATTAGCCCTATGAAATTCCCCATTTAAAAAAGCCCCATTTTAGTGAATTTGTAGATCCAACACATTCCAATACTAGACCAGGGCTTTTATGGGGTTTTTCCATATCAATGGGACGGGAGTGCCCTGCCCCATTTCATAATGGTGAACTTAGTCAACCCCCCTATGTTCATAATGGTTCAACCTGAGGCTTTACCTCTGTAAGTTCCATTTATGATGGTAACAGCCCGGCAAAACAGCCCATTAAACCCCCACTGATGGTTCATTCCAACATATTCCAACCATCAGCCGCCGCCTCTTGTTGGGATCAAAACCAGTGGAAGCTGCACTCACGGCAGAGATTGGACGTTTCACCTGACGTTGCGTTGCACACACTGAGTAGTGGAACTACCTCACGACCCAGGCGTCTGGCAGCTAAAGCCAGCGCGTCAGACCGATAGAGGCAATCTCAAAGTGACTGTGCTCAGTGGTGTGCACGTGTCACGAGGAATTAAGTGTAGTTTCCCCCAACAACCGTTTGTCATGCAGGGATTCTTCACTATCATTGGGAAGCAACTACATCACCCAGCAAACTGGCGGGATTTGAAGCCATCTCAATGGTATGGGATATAGACCCGCAAAATTGAATGTTCTTAAACCATCCAATTTTAGGGATCAATACGGATCAAAACTTTTGATCCATCTCCAGAGAAATAAACATATTGCTGTCGAAAATCATATAGAGTAAATATCCGCAAGAGCAACTATGTATATATATATATATATATATAAATATTATATAAATATTATATTTTATTATATTATATCATATACATAGGACCAGCGTGAGGGCCAACTCCTTCCTTCCTGTCTTTGCTCAAGACCCGAACGCCAACGCTGCCATTTCGCGTGGCATCCTTGGGTCGGAAATGTGTTTGAAGATGCCTCGATCCGTCATGAATACTTTTCTTTGCATTCATTGTAATATGTGGCATGATACAATGATACTTATAAAATCTTATAAAGGATCTTTTTTTGGATTCTCTTGCCCTTTTTCAGCTTGCCAAGCTGGTCGCCCTCGAGGCTCGTACCCAGCCATTAGCTTGGCGTTCGCTGATATACCTGCCATTGGGGCCATGAATTCCCTGTTCAGCAGGGATTCCCCAGAAAGCCAGTGACCCAGGGACCTGTCAAGCTGGTCGTTCACGTCACCACGGCCCTGTCCAGGATCACACACATTCCACACTGAATCTTGGAGAATCCGTGAACCCCGTTGCCATGCAATCAATAGGATTTCATAGGGTGATGCGATATAAATCCATATTAAATCAATATCATTAGCTTTGAGGGGATATTTGGGCATGCTCCAGAATCCCTGAAATTGCCCGGCAGCCAGAAAGAAGCCAGGTCAGCAGAAGCATCAGAGCCTATGACAGCCACATCTTTGGAATGGGTTTGAGCAACAGAAATGTATCAAAATTGGAGTATTTCATCCCGAAATCAATCCAATGGTTTTGCTGCCTTTCACCATCTCAACCGAGGCACGACTTCAACTCGGAAGCTTGCGATGACTTGACGCCGCCTGGCCAATGAGATCAACTTACTGCATCAAGACCTTCGAAACAAAAATACAACCAGTTGGGTATGTCATCATCCATTTGGGTACGTTTCAGCATGTTTTAACATGACCAACCCCAGGTGGGTGGTTTAGTACTAGACTAAAGCATACTAAAACGACAAATTCTCTGCAAAAGAACATGGTTTCCCAACCACGGAGGAAGTCAGGACTGTCGCGGAAAGAAAAAGAGCATCAACAAGACCAATAAAATGGGAAAAAGAGAAGAAAGAAAGAAGGAGCGAGTCAAAGGAAAAGTAACAAATGAAAAGACATAAAAACGGGAAAGAAAGACTAATGGAAACGAAAGTAAACAAGAGCAAAGTAGAAAATAAAGATACAAATAAAAATAGTGGAAACACTGAGAATAAGAGAAAAAGGAAGAAACTCGGATCTTGAACAAATTAAACCTTAATTGAATGTGCTTCAAGTCAAGCTGCCTTCAAAGATATGTAAAGAATTGTAAGATATATAACGCCACACCTATTGGTCAACAGGTCCTTGCATCGTCTATAAAAACAAGCAATTCTCCTTATGTGGCTGCTGGGTGCCTAAATTCATGAGCATTTGGAGAGAGTCAACTGCTCAACCGATTTCTGACGAGGACAACCATACAAGCTTCAAGTGCCAATGGTGAGTTTCACGTGGAAACTGGAGACAGGGGTGACACACCAACATGATGAGTTCTGACTTAAAGGATCTTGAAGGTACCTAAGTGGTGACCTTGTGAGTTGCTGCCGTTGTATGTGGAGGTCCCGGTTCCCCCGGCTTCGCCTGAGGGGAAGCACTTTACTCAAGGCGGCCCTGGCCCGCCCGGGGTTCAACTTCCATTTGGCAACCTGGAGTCGGATGAAGTCAGGTGAAGTCTGGAGGGGGGCTGCAAGAGGAGGACCTAACCCTCAGTTAGCCCCACCCGGCAATGGAACATCCATCAGACTTCCCTGCTTGCACCCCCTTACTGAAAAAAAATGTTTCCAGAAGGCAACTATCTGGATGCCGAGGTGATTCTACCTGGTGATTGGCTATTGGCTACCCCCCAAAAAAAGGACTATTGGTCAAAGATTGGCTTCCCAAAAGTCTTTGGTGCCGCACAAAGAGATTCACCAGGCGTAGCTCTGCCGTATCAACCGCCCCACTGCTGCCTGCAGATCCCCCGGGATTTAGGGGTGGGGTGGAAAAGTCAAGCCTGGTCCTAGTATGGTATGGTCAATCATAGAACTATAGGATGGTATAGTATAGGTACAGTCAACTATGGAACTATATAAAATCATGAAACATCACAGGACCATACTTAGAGTATCTTCTAACCACATAAAATCATAAGACATCCCCATGGCCTCCACTTTTGCGATTAGCATCACCGAGAGATTGGCCGGTTTTTCGGGTGTCCAGTAATCTCAGTAATGAGATAAATCATGATAAATCCAATAAACCTGCAGTGGATGGTTTTGTGAGCATCTACGGTGACAATGGCAATGGTTTAGAATTGGCTTTACCACATCAACTCCTCTTCTGTCTACCCAATGGGTACTTTGGGAACTACTCATTTTGATATCCAGCAGGCCGTTAAAACGGCATGCCTATGCCGCCGCCCATTGGTGCCTTAGTCGGGGAGGAGGATCCACGGGTGACAAGGATCAAATGTGGGGCACCCCGTCTTTGCACAAACCCCATATCCCAGTAAAGCTGGCGAGTCACACTTAGGGCACATGATCTGATCCTTGGACATTTGGAAGGTCACTTGTGGGATATTAAAAAAAAAAGATTTTCTTCTCTCCATTTCATGGCAAACCTGGATAATCAGGGGCTGGTTTTTGCCAGGATGTGTCTGAAAATAGGGTACGCCTTATTTTTGTTTCATGGTTAATCATCACTTTCCCCATTGGTCGTTAAAATGGCTAGAATATGCTATAAGTTGAGGTATTGCAGTATACCCCATTTCCAGACATACCCAAATGCGTATGATTCACCCAGATTGTTGCATTGCTGCACCATTCCAGCTGCATGATAGCCCAAGAAGGCTGGTGGTAATATCCCTTCTGGTCGAGCTAGTTGTACTACTTCAGCCTCCATTTCATTGTGAAATGATGGCTTTGTTGGCTATTTGAAGCTAGCTGAATACAGCACCTAGATTTATTATGGAACCTGAACATGGGCGCAGAAAAAAATACTAGTGGATGTGGCCCCTTTTGCGGGTTCCTACCGACCGGCCGGTTACCCTGTCCATTGCTGGGATCGATGCTCTCTGAACCATTCCAGCAGGCCTTTCTCACCAATGATTCAGTTGGGGGTTGGGAAGACTTGGTAGCTCTGTCGAAATCATAAACGGGGGTCCACAAATAGGTGTACCAAAAGACCCACAAATTTCGCGATGTAACCATCCATTCTGAGGGGTCCATGTATGTTTTCCCATACCAAAAAAAATGTGTATAAACTACAAAATCAAGTATGATAATATGATCATATTTGTTCAGCCTATACTGGATATCTTGGATAGAATTGTGGTAAAAATCCTAAGCGTCCATTGAAAGGGGGATAAGGATACAGCCAGCAAAATTTCCCGCCTTGCTTGAGCACGGATGGCTGCCAGCCTGCGACACGAAGCTGAGGCCACGAATTTAGTAATTTTTTGGCCAACATGTGTATGTTTACATGTATAAATATATATATATGTGTGTGTGTGTGTCTGCGTGGATAATAGACATATATATATATATAATCATATAATATATAGTAAAATCATACTTATAAATATATGTCCAATGAATGTGTGTGTAACTACTAATGGTCGTGGCCGAGTTTAATTGGACCAAGTTCGACCCAGATCTGTGGACACCCAACTGTTTCTGGTTTGTCGGGTGACATGGTCGTCAGTGCTCCAACACCGAGGGGTCAAACGCGGGGTACCAGTCAATGCGCAAGATTTGGGACGAATCTTCTTTCCCTCTCGGTCATTTTCGGCACTTCAGTACCTAAATCAGCCCAATGTGTTCATCACTATCCATATTTTTTCTGTCGCGAGACATGAACATGTTTGCAATGTGTTCTAACCGTAGACTTCATTTTCACTGAAATGTAGGAAAATCCAAACAGTTCAACGATAAGTTCCTATTATGTCCATACTATATTATTATATATACATATCTATCCATGATGTTCATCTAATATCCCATTTAGTTGTATTCAATCTCCATAATCAACAAAACCTGAAGGATCATGGAGGTTTCCTAAGTCATGGCTGGCACCTCTGCGAGATGCTGGTGGCAATGACTCCCGCAGAGTTGGTCAGTCCTGGCCTCAGCAATATCTGTAGAATATATAATATCTATAGATGGTTAGGGTGATATCTATAAGTTCATGGGGATTAATCAATTAACCATATATCTATAGTTAAAAACTGATTGAACATTGGAGTCAAACATACTTTTTGGATGGATTTAGCATGGTATTGCTCACCGAAAATGGGAATCAAACTGGTGTGGTGGATTGACTTTGTGGGTAAGATTGAAATTGAGAACTGGCAGATTTTTTACCCCGAAAAAAAAGGGAGTCCTGCCAATCCAAATCCTTCCACCAATTCTCGGAACTGATGCCCTGGTGAAAGTCAGAATAGTTGCAAGCACTCTGAAAAACATGGGAAAAACTGGATTTCAGATGCATATGTCCCAGCAGCCCCAGCAATCTTACTCGTCATCATCATCATCATCATCATCATCATCATCATCGACAACTCGTCGTCGTCGTCGTCGTCGTCGTCGTCGTCCTCGTCGTCGTCGTCCTCGTCGTCGTCGTCGTCGTCGTCAGCAACATCACCGTCACCACCATCACCATCATCATCATCATCATCATCACCATCGTCATCATCATCATCACCATCGTCATCAGCAACATCACCATCGTCATCAGCAACATCACCATCACCACCATCACCATAATCATCATCATCATCACCATCATCATCATCATCACCACCATCATCATCACCATCATCATCATCATCATCATCACCATCGTCATCATCATCATCACCATCATCATCACCATCATCGTCAGCCTAATCATAATCATCATCACCACCATCACCATCGCCATCATCATCACCATCTTCATCTTCATCATCATCATCATCACCACCATCATCATGACCAAGAACCAACACAGCAAAAAAAACAACAACGTCTTTCCCTCTGAGTGTTCAACTTTCGTGGTGTGATAGTGAGCGGAGGTCTCATCCTATGCCAGGTATGGAGCCGCATCCGGATTTGCTGATTGGTGGTTTCACCTAGGAATACACAAAAATAGATGGATGGAAACCACCAAGCAGAGTGATACATTTATAAACATATATATATATATATACATAATTATAGTTAATTATATATATATATATTCAAGTCCTTGTACACCCAGAGCACTCCGGTGGTGTTTTTCATGTTTTATTGACAGCAAGAAAGTGCGATTCTTTCATTAATCTCTACTTTTTCATGTACTACCCTCTGGTAAACTAACATAACTATGGGAAATCACCATTTTTCATGGGAAAACTCACTATAAATGGCCATTTTCAATAGCTATGTTAAATTACCAGAGGGTACTAAGTGTCTCTTCTGAAGACCCCAAGATCCAAAAATGTCCAACTGCAATCCATGCCCTGCCCTTCGCCTGTTCGCGCCGGGGGGGAGCCCCATGCCCTCGGCCAGTGGATGTGGTGTGGGGAGCTTTTGGAACATCACGTTCCGCTTCTCTTGTGCTGGTAGATTTGCACGTGCAGGGTCAAAATGATCCCAAATCGCGGAACAATCCTGGTATAGCTGAATGATGGGGTACCAGTGGACCCTCAATAGTCATGAGTGGTAAAAATCCTGATTGCTGGTGAAACAAAAACGGCCAGCAAAACACACGAATATCCCCAGGTTTGTTTTCAAAAATCCGCAGCCTTCTTGCCCAAACCATCTGGCTTCTTTGGATCAAAGACATTTCGGCCCATATAATCTTGGAATCTGGGTTCAGAGTTTGGAGGGTAAAAATCAACAAACATCCTTATGTTGCCCAAAGATCCGTCAAAATGTTTGAAAAACCTCCTCACTTTTGGCCAAATTATCTGTAAAAATCTGGGGCTGGCGGCTGGATGTGAATATCCCCATGTTGGTAAAATATGTGTGTGTGTGTATGTGAAAATGGAATATCTCAAAATGAAACAGTTTATCATCATGTCCCACTAAGATTGTTATTTTGGGGGTATCCCATTTTCAAACACAGCTATATATATATATACCCTCTTGTGAACTAACATAGCAATGGAAAATCACCATTTTTCATGGGAAAATCCACTATTTCTATGGCCATTTTCCATTGCTATGTTAGTTCACCAGAGGGTATATATCCCCACCTCTTGGCCAAGTCATCCCATGAATCCCAAGTCGTCTCCGGCCATGCAGCTCCATTAACACTCGAAGCCACCGGCCAGCTGGTTGTTGGCTTCTGCACCTGCCAGCTCGGGCGAAATCGGCGGGAGGTTTTTTCGCATGGTTTAACCTCCATAATCAAACAGGTTCACCCAAGGAAATTGATGAAACTAGATGAACATCGAAGAAAAATGATGTACATATTGAACATTGAGGATTTCTTCAATTGAATTGGTGGATGTCATTTGAATATGGTTCTCCGGTGCCCTGCTGATTCTTTCTGCTGAGGCGAGTCCACTAATTACATCTAATTACTTGGGGGTTGTCATCCTGCACCAGTGAAAACCAGCAGAATCTGCCAGGTTGTGTTGGACCCTTCCCCACATCCCAACCCCCACCATGGCAGCCCATGAGTTCGTGGAGCTACACTCCTGGATGTACCTGAAGGACCGCAGGAAATGGTTTGGCTGGGTCGAATTGTGGTACATTTGAGAGAAAAAGTAGATAATGACTTCTGAAAAAGGATCAAAAAGGCAGTTCAATGATTGACCCATGCCCAATACGTGGGTTTATCATGGTGTGTCTTAAAATCAATAGAATCCCTGTCAAATTTGATGATCGATTGTATGATTGTGATGCTTTCCACTCAATTTGCCTTCTTTGCTATCACCCATCTTTGGACACACCTTCATATTGGAAGTAATCCCTGGGGCTGTCGCCCAAGACTGGCCCCTCTACTGGTCAGCTTCCAATAGTTGAGATCCAAGTGGCTGCTCAAGCTCCTCATTGACATCAGGCCCCCCCTGGCAGCGGCCAATGGGGGATCCCCAATCGACCAATGCGACCTTTTGGGGGTCTCCGTCTTGCCTTAAAACCCGAACAACAACATATGTACCACAAAATCCTCCAACTTGGTTTCCCTACTTCAACAGACCCAGTGTTCGAAGGATTTGAGGCACTTCCCACTGTGCTTTGACACACATTCCCAGCACCTTGGCTTTGAAATGGGCCATGACGTAGCGACGCCTGAAGGGCTGGTCACCGTCAAAACGTCAAAACGTGGCCCCAGGATGCCGCAGCTGTCAAGTCATAGTGACATAGTGCGCCTCATTGGCAGCAACTTGATTAAGGCTTTCTTGGTGGCCGCCACATCCAATTTCCACTTGGCGACCTGGGTGGCCAGGTGAAAAATGGCAACCTCCACGTCCTATGAAGGCGGGATCAGTCAATTGCAGATCATAGAGGAGTGAAGCTCTGCTGTTTACTCATTTCCTATCATGGATGTGTCCAGAATCTAGGGGAGCGAAAGATCTCAAGGCTTCGTGGTTTTCCACTACAATATCTCAAACAAAGAGAGGTCATTTGTAATATTTCTAGCGCAAAAAAGCATCAAAATAAGCAGCCCTCCAAGTTCCACCCCACAGCTTAAGTTAGGCCCTCACAAATAATGCAATCAGCCGGAGATCTGCCACAGAGTCTCCTGGCCGTTGGGAAAAATTGACCAACCCTGGGAACCCTGAGCCTTGGGGCCACAAAAAAAAAAAAACAGCCATGATTTTTTGATGCTGGCTACAACCACCCGAAAATAAAGATGTTTGTTTAATGTAACCAGTAAACATGGGGGATGCAATCAACAACGAGAGTGGAAATGTGATGTGTCAATTTTTAGCAGTTTTGGTCTTTTAAGATGTCTTTTCAGTGTGTCACTCTCAAATCTTTCGGTTGTCTCAATTTTCACCCATACCAAGTTTCATCAGAAAATCCAGTGCTTGTGGAAACCTGGTATTCCTTATCAGCTTGGGTTTCGGAGGCGCCTAGTCCAGATGCAGCTGCCAATGATGTCTAAGCCGGGCACGCGATTGCCCCAGTGAAATCGAGGTGCCCGAAAGGAGGCAGTAAAATCACAACCAATCTTGACTTAATTTACTGTACCAAAGCATCTTTTGTAAAAAAAATTGGACATCCCAAATATAAAATAAGAGAACATCTTTCAACAAACCTTTTGTGAGGCGGGTGAGTTGTCTGTACAGGCTGTACAGCGCCGGACGGTTCCAACATGCTCTAACATGTTCGCTGTGAATAGCGAAACAAAATCAGAGGGGCTGTGTCCCGAGTCAACAAACAGGAATGTACAGTACCAATCATTCCCTGTTTTTGTATGTTTTTGTTGGTTCCATCTTCACATCTCTTTTGGGGCCACCCAGCCCCAAGAAATGTGTCAACGCGGGACAAATTCATCGTCCCAGATCAGGACCGATCTGTAACAAAGGGTTGAGACCCACCAAGGGATGTCGAAACTGCTTGGCCAACTTCAGATTCCACCTCTTTGCATTGGTAACATCTTCTATGGATTTTGAAAACGCCTTGGAGGGTCCAACCAAACCAAAATGTTTCATCCAAACCCATCTGAATCTTTTCAAACAAATCCATCCGAGTTTGATATCATGTCATATCCCCATAATGGTGATATCCCTATCGTTCCGTGAATCATCGAATTTTTCCCGATGTGTTATCCCCCTGGGCTCGGCTTCAACCCCCCAGTCCCTGAGCATGGGGCCGCAGAGGCGGCTGCCGCCTTAAAAATAGCTTCCGCAAAGTATGCATACATCATATCTATATATACATATTATATATTATATCTATATTCTATATATATATCATACAATAGGGGAAAAAATGAAAAGAACATATATGCCATGAGTATGTGTACATAACCCAGCGACAACAACCAGCACCTGGCACTGGGACCCCCTGCCGCTCCAGGTGGCAAAGGTGGCAGTTCCACCTGCAGGAAGCATCAGGAAGCCAACTTTTACCCGCTACATGACACATGATGATCATGATGTCAAACAATATCAAAATATATAATAAGGGATAATAAGGGCTTGTCTGAAAATTTTTGGTAGCCCTAAATCCTCTGCTTCATCAAAATGTTCCCTAGTAAAATTCGAAAATGGGGTACCTGAATGTATCTCCTCAAACAAACCCATCATATCATCATATGATGCTGGACCTGACATATCATGTGATCCGACCAGGCGAGAAAGAAACTCCGCACCTCCGACACCTCCGGCGGTTCTGGCGCCCCTGCCTAGCGCACAGGTGCCAGGTCAGGTGCCAGGTTGGGGATTTGAAGGGAATGTGACACATTGTGACGCCACCAAATTGGTTTCTGACGGATGTTTTTTTCGGATGTAACTTATGATGTAAGCCACAAGACTGGATGACCAAAAAGCTCGTGGGATATCTGGTCGGATCATGTTCGGATCATGTTCGGATCTTTGGATGAGTGCTGATGATTTCTCAAAATCAACAAAAAGAACAATCAATCAAGTCAGGAAAATCCCAACCGTTCACAGTTCAACATATCTCTTCAAAAGATTTCGCAACTTCATCACCAGTCATATTGGCTCGCCAGGGGAAGGTTTGACCCCGCACCTCCCGTCGATGGACTGCAATCAGCTGCAGGTCTGTGCGCATCAAATCATCTCTCCAAACCTCGGAAGAATGATGTGGAGGAATCCAGGTAAACCAACCTGGCGATATCACCGCATGGTACCCGGATGGTACCCTAAAATAGCTGGGATAGCTGGTTATTCCCCCAGTCATATGGAAATAATCGGTTTTGACCCATCCCAGTCTGAATTCTAGATTATAGAACCCTAATAGAATTAAAAAAAACAATTCTTTTCATGAATCTATAGTAGGTGTTTACTTTTCTATCTCTTTGTGGTTAGTAGTAGCATAATATAAATAGCATCAAATATCCTAAAACAAATTAAAACAACAACAAATGGGCATGCGGCATGTATCCCATTTGAGGTGTTTCAACTCGTCTCAAATCGTTATAGAAAAAAATTGGGGGTTTCTTTAAGGGACCGTCTGGATTTTGGCTGCTGTGGTTTTGAAAAAAAGGGATGTACCCTCTGGTAAACTAACATAGCTATGGAAAATCACCATTTTTAATGGGTAAATCCACTATAAATGGCCATTTTCAATAGCTATGTTAAATTACCAGAGGGTAACATGATGCAACTTGCAACCATCTTGAAATCCTGCCCAAGCTCTCAACATCTTGAACAACCACCAGGGAAGTATCTCCAACGATTGAATCTCTGTTGGTGCTGCTTAAGATCCGAAATCACTTGGAATCACTTGTGGGATGTCAACCAGAATGACCTAGGAAAACTCAATCCAAAGTCTGTGGAATTAAATCTAGGATTCCCAGCTCCATTCTTGAAGTAGTCCTCGACCTGCTGCGATTCGGAATTTCGCCCTCCATTCCATGACCAGTGCAACACCTCTGTCAAAGACAGCCTCTGCAGAAAGTCTCAAACAAATGCCCCCTATCCCAATTATCCCAATCCACATCCCTTGGGCTATCCCAACCATCAACACAATCATTCTGGAAGATTCTGGAAAGTTCGGCAACCTGTGAGATCCATTTTAAGGAGAGTCCGAAGCACAGACATCATCAGACATCTGTAAACAGAAACGGTCGTCTGGTCCTATTTTGCTGAATTGATTTGAGCCTTACGCAGGGTTCCCAGTCGGCCAACACATCAAAAAGTGAGGGGTGACAGCTGATGTCAGACTTATGTGAGGAGTAGTCAAAAAATGTCGGGAAACCATCATCCCAGCCCTACTACGATAACTTGTCGCGAGGTCCACCAGGAAAAAATATTATCTCAACCCCTTCAACCCCTAATGATAAATTCCCAACAATTCTATGAACTTTTCCTCCATTGGAGTAATGACATAGACCCGAGATGACTTGAGATTCTACCACCATAGACACTTCATTTTTGGATTTTTTTGGCCTGAAGCAGCTGTTGCTCCAAGGTCTGGCTGAGTGCAATCACCTGGTTCAGCCGAATTGCACGGCCCCTTGTGGGCTTCGCTTGACGTGGCCTCACTCATCCGCTCAGCATTGAGAAATACTGTACTTATGGTAGGTGGACTGGGACAAAGATGACATCATGTTTCGTTGCAAGTTGTGGGTAGGGCCACATCTCAAAAATGATGCATCTGTCAAGCAGGAGGATTCTGGGTCAGAACATGTCAAAACTACGAACACAAATCATACAAAACATGTTGATAAGGTTTTTCAGGGGCATTTTGAAGAGATCCCGCAGTCTGTCCATGTGATGCTTTCTAGCCCTTCAAATTGGCTATGGCGATACAATCACCTGGTTCAGGCGAAATTGCACGGCCCCTTGTGGGCTTCGCTTGACGTGGCCTCACTCATCCGCTCAGCATTGAGAAATACTGTACTTATGGTAGGTGGACTGGGACAAAGATGACATCATGTTTCGTTGCAAGTTGTGGGTAGGGCCACATCTCAAAAATGATGCATCTGTCAAGCAGACTGGAGGATTCTGGGTCAGAACATGTCAAAACTACGAACACAAATCATACAAAACATGTTGATAAGGTTTTTCAGGGGCATTTTGAAGAGATCCCGCAGTCTGTCCATGTGATGCTTTCTAGCCCTTCAAATCTGCTATGGCGATACAATCACCTGGTTCAGGCGAAATTGCACGGCCCCTTGTGGGCTTCGCTTGACGTGGCCTCACTCATCCGCTCAGCATTGAGAAATACTGTACTTATGGTAGGTGGACTGGGACAAAGATGACATCATGTTTCGTTGCAAGTTGTGGGTAGGGCCACATCTCAAAAATGATGCATCTGTCAAGCAGACTGGAGGATTCTGGGTCAGAACATGTCAAAACTACGCACACAAATCATACAAAACATGTTGATAAGGTTTTTCGGGGGCATTTTGAAGAGATCCCGCAGTCTGTCCATGTGATGCTTTCTATCCCTTCAAATTGCTATGGCGATACAATCACCCTGTTCAGCGAAATTGTCGGCCCCCTTGTTGGCTTCGCTTGACGTGCCTCACTCATCCGCTCAGCATTGAGAAATACTTATGTACTTATGGGTAGGGTGACTGGGACAAATATGACTCATGTTGTCGTTGCAATTGTGGTATGGCCACATCTAAAAATGATGCATCTGTCAAGCAGACTGGAGATTCTGGGTCAAACATGTCAAACTACGCACACAAATCATACAAAACTGTTGATAAGGTTTTTTCGGTCGGGGGCATTTTGCAGAGATCCCGCAGCTGTCATGTGGAATGCTTTCTAGCCCTTCAAATTGGCTATGGCGATACAATCACCTGGTTCAGGCGGCGAAATTGCACGGCCCCTTGTGGGCTTCGCTTGACGTGGCCTCACTCATCCGCTCAGCATTGAGAAATACTGTACTTATGGTAGGTGGACTGGGACAAAGATGACATCATGTTTCGTTGCAAGTTGTGGGTAGGGCCACATCTCAAAAATGATGCATCTGTCAAGCAGACTGGAGGATTCTGGGTGAGAACATGTCAAAACTACGAACACAAATCATACAAAACATGTTGATAAGGTTTTTCAGGGGCATTTTGAAGAGATCCCGCAGTCTGTCCATGTGATGCTTTCTAGCCCTTCAAATTGGCTATGGCGATACAATCACCTGGTTCAGGCGAAATTGCACGGCCCCTTGTGGGCTTCGCTTGACGTGGCCTCACTCATCCGCTCAGCATTGAGAAATACTGTACTTATGGTAGGTGGACTGGGACAAAGATGACATCATGTTTCGTTGCAAGTTGTGGGTAGGGCCACATCTCAAAAATGATGCATCTGTCAAGCAGACTGGAGGATTCTGGGTGAGAACATGTCAAAACTACGAACACAAATCATACAAAACATGTTGATAAGGTTTTTCAGGGGCATTTTGAAGAGATCCCGCAGTCTGTCCATGTGATGCTTTCTAGCCCTTCAAATTGGCTATGGCGATACAATCACCTGGTTCAGGCGGGAAACAAAAAATTGCACGGCCCTTGTGGGCCTTCGCCTTGACGTGGCCTCCTCATCCGCTCAGCATTGAGAAATACTGTACTTATGGTAGGTGGACTGGGACAAAGATGACATCATGTTTCGTTGCAAGTTGTGGGTAGGGCCACATCTCAAAAATGATGCATCTGTCAAGCAGACTGGAGGATTCTGGGTCAGAACATGTCAAAACTACGCACACAAATCATACAAAACATGTTGATAAGGTTTTTCGGGGGCATTTTGAAGAGATCCCGCAGTCTGTCCATGTGATGCTTTCTAGCCGCTTAGCCCTTCAAATTGGCTATGGCGATACAATCACCTGGTTCAGGCGAAATTGCACGGCCCCTTGTGGGCTTCGCTTGACGTGGCCTCACTCATCCGCTCAGCATTGAGAAATACTGTACTTATGGTAGGTGGACTGGGACAAAGATGACATCATGTTTCGTTGCAAGTTGTGGGTAGGGCCACATCTCAAAAATGATGCATCTCTGTCAAGCAGACTGGAGGATTCTGGGTCAGAACATGTCAAAACTACGAACACAAATCATACAAAACATGTTGATAAGGTTTTTCAGGGGCATTTTGAAGAGATCCCGCAGTCTGTCCATGTGATGCTTTCTAGCCCTTCAAATTGGCTATGGCGATACAATCACCTGGTTCAGGCGAAATTGCACGGCCCCTTGTGGGCTTCGCTTGACGTGGCCTCACTCATCCGCTCAGCATTGAGAAATACTGTACTTATGGTAGGTGGACTGGGACAAAGATGACATCATGTTTCGTTGCAAGTTGTGGGTAGGGCCACATCTCAAAAATGATGCATCTGTCAAGCAGACTGGAGGATTCTGGGTCAGAACATGTCAAAACTACGCACACAAATCATACAAAACATGTTGATAAGGTTTTTCGGGGGCATTTTGAAGAGATCCCGCAGTCTGTCCATGTGGTGCTTTCTAGCCCTTCAAATTGGCTATGGCGATACAATCACCTGGTTCAGGCGAAATTGCACGGCCCCTTGTGGGCTTCGCTTGACGTGGCCTCACTCATCCGCTCAGCATTGAGAAATACTGTACTTATGGTAGGTGGACTGGGACAAAGATGACATCATGTTTCGTTGCAAGTTGTGGGTAGGGCCACATCTCAAAAATGATGCATCTGTCAAGCAGACTGGAGGATTCTGGGTCAGAACATGTCAAAACTACGCACACAAATCATACAAAACATGTTGATAAGGTTTTTCGGGGGCATTTTGAAGAGATCCCGCAGTCTGTCCATGTGATGCTTTCTAGCCGCTTAGCCCTTCAAATTGGCTATGGCGATACAATCACCTGGTTCAGGCGAAATTGCACGGCCCCTTGTGGGCTTCGCTTGACGTGGCCTCACTCATCCGCTCAGCATTGAGAAATACTGTACTTATGGTAGGTGGACTGGGACAAAGATGACATCATGTTTCGTTGCAAGTTGTGGGTAGGGCCACATTTCAAAAATGATGCATCTGTCAAGCAGACTGGAGGATTCTGGGTCAGAACATGTCAAAACTACGCACACAAATCATACAAAACATGTTGATAAGGTTTTTCGGGGGCATTTTGAAGAGATCCCGCAGTCTGTCCATGTGATGCTTTCTAGCCGCTTAGCCATTCAAATTGGCTATGGCGATACAATCACCTGGTTCAGGCGAATTGCACACCTCTTCTGTGCTTTGCTTGACATGGCTTCGCTCAGGTTTCTCTACAAGTTTGGGCTAGTGCGGGGCCATCTCAAAACTGATGCCTCCATCTGCCGATGCTTCACCCAGAATACTTTTCAACCTCTTCCAGCATTTCCAAGGCTTTCCCGAAATTGGATCTTTCCAAGACCTCGTGCTGTTGCTGAGCGCGGGCCCTCTCAGCAGCAGCCCCTTCATAATTTCCGGCCCGTTCCTTCTGACTGGCAAGATGTTCATGGTATAGTCCATGCACCAATGCCCTGGTACCAGAGCTGCTCTGGTACCCGCCGCGCCAGATCGTGTTGTCCAGCACGTCGCTGATGCGACGGTGGCCCTCATGGTTGGACACACCACGCTCATGAACCACGGAGTTTCCCATGCTGTGGCGGGAGATCTCTGACGACTTGGAAGAGCTGAAAGCCAAAAATGCTGCACAGAGAGGCATGGTAATCGGTGCAACCCATCATCAACTATCTCCTCGTCACTCGCAATTTCATGATGAATAGTTATATCAGTGATATCAGTGATATCCAGCGCAGTGTTTGGACGTAATCATTGGTCAAAATATTCTGGTTATTCCTGGTTATTCAGTTATTCAATGTTGTTCAGAAGTTACTCACTAACCATACCATTTTCCAAAAAGTGCATGGATTCAACCTTTCACAAACGATGCGCAAATGTGATTGCTGCATTTTGGCCATTTCCTCAGCCAGATTTGTCGCCGAAGCCTGGAATAGTGCAACCACCTGGTTCAGGCGAATTGCCTCTGGGCTTCGCTTGACATGGCCTCACTCATCCGCACACAATTGTGAAATAGGATGAAATAGGTGGTAGTAGATGGACATGATTCTTGCCCAGAAATTTTGGGATTTGGCAGTGTGTCAAAACCCTGGTACCTAGTGAACCCCAAGTCATAGCTGGGATTTATGGATGTTCATCCCACTACTAAAAATGCTATTTTCATAGGTATTGATCCATAGCCATTTTTGTGGCCGCATCTACTGTTGCCAAGAAGACTTTTGGATCTCCTCCAAACGATCATTGTGACGCTGAACAGCCGCACCGAACACATGCCACTGCTGCTTGGCACGGTCCCTTTCTGCATCATAACCACGGTCATTTGGGTATGGGTCAATACCTATTAATACCATTTTTAAGGGAATGACCATCCATTTACCAGCTATTTTGATGTTCACCAGGGGTACAAGGTTTTGACACACTGCCATTTCCTGCCATTTTCTTTTGAATTGCCTTCCCTTCGTGGTACACTCCATGCAGCACGGCTCGTGTGCCTGATTCATTTTGATAGCCACCTCGAAACAAGGTGGCATCCAAGCGATCTGAGATCGCACGACAGCCCGAATGGTTGCTGACGCCCTCCTCTGTGCTTTGGCCGCCTCCCATCTGTAGCACGGATGTCGCTGCCCGGAAGGCTTTGTGGGAGCTGAAGGTATCCGGAGTTGATCAGAAATGCTGCGGGAAGGCAGGATCTGGGTGCAAGCGCGCATCATCAAGTACCCCGTATTGTCATTTGCCAAGTCGTCGTCGTCATCATCATCATCATCATCATCAGCAGCAGCAGCAGCAGCATCGTCCTCATCGTCCTCATCGTCCTCATCGTCCTCATCGTCCTCATCGTCCTCATCGTCATCGTCGTCGTCATCATCAACAGCTACAGAGTCATTTTTTACTCAGACTCAGAATCTCTATCACCATCATATACCATCATCACAATATATCACAATGATAATCTTGAAATCTCTGTCTCATCTCACAGCCATCACGGCCATCAAGGCCATCCCAAAATCCAAATCTTCCCACCTGGGCCACTGCATAGATGCGCTTCAACTCACGGAAGAGCTCCGGCCCGGATTTTGCCAATGGCTCCTGCAGCCATGGGGATCCATGGGGCTCCCCGGTCCCCAGGGAGCCTTGCCAAAAAAATGGGAGAAGATGGTACTAAAATACGAATTCCCCAAGAAATGGATGTTGAACTAGAGGAATTAAGACTAGTTCTGTCTATTTCTTGGAATTCATGCTCTTTGTGCTTTTATCTGCTTTTCCAAGACGAAGTTCAAATGCACAACAGCTCAACTTAATTATGATGGGACTTTGGGTCGAGTTGGGAGCTTGAATCTTACCCAACGACGGTACCAAAATCCACCGATTCTACATCATTTCCTATCAGGAAACTGAAAAAAAAGATACGAAGGACATTCATTCCACTTCTTTTTAGTAGGAATTCACCTTTCAATCTGTTCTTTTACCTGGTGCTGTCATATTATGTTATACCCTCTGGTTATGACTAACAGTTCGCCATGGTATAGATGGCCCATAGAAATAGATGGTGTACCTATTCATAGCATGGTGATTTTCCATGGCGAATTGTTAAATAACCAGATGGTAGAATATGTTCATCATTGTTATTCATTGTTCATCCCCATGATTAATGGGAAATCACCATGATTAATGGGAAAATCCACTATAAATGGTCATTTTCAATAGCTATGTTAAATAACCAGATGCTATTTCTTTTACCCACTGAGGTGGAAGCACCTCCATCATCCATCTGGCGCTAAAAGAGCATCGGTTCAGGCCAGGGCCCCCTTTTTTCTTGAGCCACGCCGCGTGACGTGACACGGACAGATGGAGGACTGGGGTGGTTTATATGGTTTAAAAAAAGGTCATCTTGGGGCAAACTTAGAAACCCTGATGTTGATATGTTGATTGATATGTTGATAACCTTAATCAGTTGATGTCAGTTGTATCTCTTAGACACGTCTCTATGATGGCTTAGCTCGAAGATGCTCGAAGATTTTTGTGTCCACCTGACAGGTAGATGGAAAGAAAGAGAGAGCAGAATCGTAAAAGCATGCAAAAAAAATGTAAAAACAAGAATGAAACGAAAATATAGGCAGATTTCTCTCGGGCAATTGAACGCAGAAATATCAAGTCGCCATTCAAATAGGAACATCAGCTGTATGTGAGGGTTTGTTCATTGCAAATTTGTTCTCAAGGGGCTTTGAGCAAGGGGATATAATACCACCGAACCTATGCAGTACAAAACAAAGATGGTCCTTGTTAGTATGCACAATGCCATTGCTGCACTGGCATCAGAAACGGTCGCGAATCCTGTACGATGCAACAGGTCCCCCTAAGTGGCTTGGATGTTTTTGGCATCCGCCTGCAGTCCCGCACCAAATGCATCTACTACATGCCACAGTTGTCAGAAAGATTGAGCAGAAACTGGTGGCAAATACGCCAAACCAAGCAAAACTATGAAAAACCGATCAATATTCTTCTTGGATCTCATTGGGTACATAGGGCTTTACGTAGCCTCAGCATGTCTCAGCAGTTCGACAACTGTGTTGCCATAGACATGAACCAGAAACCTTTGGTTGTCTGGCCAGCCATGTCCAACTCTTGCTCTCACGAAAATGTGACTCTTGGTGTTTATTCATGAATTTTATCTGTTTTCCATTGTTTTCCTACACACTTTTCAGGGCCATTTGCCATTGCCAAGTGATTTCAACAGCGGCAACACCTCCATTGGGTGGTCAAGCCTCGCAGGCCGGCCCTCAAAATAGCTAGTGCAAGTAGTTTCGATGTTCATGTCACCTAATTGATATCGTACCAAAGGTTTTACTTTAACCCAGCTCCATCTGAAAAGGGATAAAGGGGTACTTGTGGTATGACAAAGTTATCATCCTGGGAATATCTTGGGAGAATTCCCAACAAACCATCAGCCGGAGTCTTTGGCACTTCTGTCATTGGAGAACGAGATACCTGGATAGACCAAGCACCAGAATCTGAGGCTGCCACCAAGCGGCTATCCATTTCCCAGCATCAACGGTGCAGCGGCCTCAGTCGCGCATGGTCGCACTGGCTTCCCGGGATGTTTCACTATGTTTCACTGGGAATGTGGAGATGCGACAGGAAATGGTTGCATCCTGTTGCATCTCCAGGATGGTGCAGATTGTTGCAGTCCCAAAGTTTCTTTCCGGCAACATCCCAAGCAACATCCCAAGCAGTGCTGGGTGATCTCGCCACTTCAGTGCTACTCACCTGGCGAGCAAAGATGACCGGCCCGGAATTCGGATGGACTTCCAGGCCGAAATTCGAGGGAACGGGACAGCTTTCTCAATCCTCCCAGGATATGCAAACTATATGCAAACTATATGCAAACTATATATTAATGATTATTAATGTGAAGAAATAAATCAATTTGTAAAATTCGAGAGGTTTTTATCATGTTCTCAGTCGCTGCCATCCCCACAAGTTCTAGTGAGGCGGTTGTGATGGCTGTCGTTGAACATCACCTGTGACGCGCCAGCGCGATGACCAAAAGGTCAAGCTACGCGATACGCGATGAACATCATCTCATGTCATAAGGTCAGCTAAGAAATAGAATTAGAGGAATTATATAGATCCAACAGTAATGATCATCAGGAATTATTATATATCAATTATTGAATTTAGAAATGGAATTGATCTACAATAAATCATCTAACTCATGAATTTGGAGGAATTATGAGGAACTTATAGATCTATAATGATCTATATAGAATAGATGAATTCCATGAAAGCTAGCTGCAACTAGCTGCCATTCTGCGCACCTTTTTTGGGAGGGAGATCGTTTTCCTCAAAATGGCGAAATGTTGGGTGGTCATACTAGTGAATCCTCATTATATCATATTATATCCTCATGTTTGTTGGTTAAATCCCATTAAAGCCCATGAAATTTTCTTGAATCTGATTAAAACGAGCATCAAATCACTATCAAATACCCATTCAACCATCGTGAAATCTGATTAAATGACTAATATGACTATATATATATATATCAAATCCCCATTGAATCTCATGAAATCCCCCATCGAATCATATCAAAACACCATTTTTTTTCACCTCATAGCCCTTCAAACTGCCTGCGTCTCAGCCTTCGCATCGCCCTCACTAGGCTTCGTCACCGCGGCAGCCTCGGCCGGCACCGCGGCAGCCTCGGCCGGCACTGCGGCAGCCTCGGCCGGCACCGCGGCAGCCTTCGGCTCCTTGGCCGCCTCCTTGGCTGATGCATGGGGAATACCAGTAACAAATATATATATATATATATTATATTATATTATATTATATAAAATATAATATAATATAATATAATATAATATAATATAATATAATATAATATATATATATAATAATATATATATGATATAATATAATATAATATCATATCATATAATATAATATAATATAATATAATATAATAATATATATATATACGTATATATAATCATGAATATCCCCATATTTCTGGGTCAAAGGGTCAAATCACCAGCTTCACTAAATCCGTCAATTCCGATTTCCTAATGTTTGTTGGTTGAAATCTCTTTTCGTCTTGCAAACAACCCACCAATTTTGAGAGCTAATTCAATCCCATGCCCCCTATCCCCCACATCCACCATGGTTTCTGGAGGGGTGTGTAACATGAAGGGGGGAAAGGATCATTAACCCAAATGGCCCTTTTAATGCAAAACCTTATGTTTTTAATGTTTTGACCATCCAATTTTTGCGTACGCTATGTTTAAAAAAGAACAACAATTTGAAAAAAAATAAGGTTCTAAACCTGATTTGAACATTCAGAGAATCTAAATCAGAGGGGAAATTGAGAATTCTTTACTGTGTTCCCAAAAGAAAATGTACAAACCCATGTGATTCAACTGGTCAAGTGGGGGAAGTGGATGAAGGGACTGACCCCAATCCCCAATAATATCATGCGGAAAATGGTTGTCAAAGCAACTCGTCAGAAGCTTGGATGACTTGAAGTTTGATGGTTGTTGAACATACTTGAGCCATCACCAGCAAATGGGACTAGCAAACATGCGGGATTTTTTGTGCATAGACCGTCTACTTGTGTTTGGCAGTTCCTCAGTTCGTAGCTCCCAGATGCTCCCAGTTTCATGGCGAATATGGGTACAACATGATACAACCATAGCTCCACACCGCTCCAAATCCCAAAAAGGATAGCAAACAGTTG
Source organism: Cladocopium goreaui (assembly GCA_947184155.2). Taxonomy (NCBI): domain Eukaryota; class Dinophyceae; order Suessiales; family Symbiodiniaceae; genus Cladocopium; species Cladocopium goreaui. The sequence continues at coordinate 58,378 of CAMXCT020000219.1, read as the reverse complement.
AAAAATCGTCCTGCTTTTCGGTTGCTTCCTCCTTCTTCTCGGTGCTTTCGCCTTCCGCGACTGCCTCAACTTCTGTCTTCTTGGCTGGCTCGGGCTTCGCTTCTACCTGACTGAGAGCTGGTGGATTTCCTTTTTAAAAAAAACTGCTTGACGAAGCAATTTCTTGTTTCGACCAGCCGTTTCACCACCAAAAAAATGAATGTAATTGCTGGAAAACTTGATGGAACTTGATTGAAATTGATGGAAGCTAATGGAAATTTCATGGTAAATGCGTGGAAATTATATAATAAAAATTGACCCACATTTGACCCACCAGCTGATTCTACACCTCTCTCCCAATTCACAACGCGAAAGATCAGCTCGCCCACGCCTCGGCCGCCGACTCTGCGATGGGCTCAGCTGGACCTGCAAAGATGTTGGAAGTTGGTTTAATGGTATTTTTAATGGTATAGTATAATTCATAGTAATTCAATGGTATAATTATCATTCTACCAATATTTCTACCATACTTCCCAAGCAAAAAATTGCCCATTCATCAAGTGGCTAATTATTTCTGCATCTCAGAAGCAAGAGGAGCTGGCCAGCTAGCCTTTCTTCAGGACGTCTTCCGTGACAATCCGTTCCAGCACCGTTGAAGACTCTAAGATGGGATGGCTTTGGACCTCAGCGTTCCGCCCAAAAATGGGTGGAACAACTAGACCCAGATGGTCCTAGCCATGCCTAGCCCATTCATCTCGTCGAGTTACATAGTAGTCCAGGGTCGCATCATCGAGCCCTTCAACCTGAGATGCTGGCTCTGAAAATGGGGTATATGCAATGTATATGCTACAGTATACCCATAATTTTATGGCCATTTGAGAAGGGAAAATACCATGATTAACCCATCGATTAACCCATGATCAACCCATGGATGTTGAGGTTATAAATCAATCACCGAGCAACGAGGCCGTTGGCATCGCTCATGGTGGCGAAGACCAGACCACGGAAAAAGTCGGGGAGGTGGGGTGCCTGGCGGCCATTCTTCGCTCAAATTGGATGGTTCAAAAAGGGAAACTGGTCATTTTCCCCTCTGTTTTTGCTGATTGTTGAAGGGGGTATGCCCCATTTTCAGACACCCAATAGGACAAGCCAAGTTTCTTGGGATAATGTTGGGGATAATGTTGGGTGAAGCTACGTGTTTTTTCATGTAATAGACATGATTCCCATCAGAATATGAAAGTCAATTGCCATCGTCATCCACTGCAGCATTCTGCAATGACTGGGGAAAGACCGGTTGGGCATGTCGGGACCATCCGACATTGCCGGGACACGTTCCGAGAATTTCCCGGAAACCACTGAACCATCCGACGTTGTTTTGCCATCTCATTGATAATCAATGAGCATCCCACATTAATCAACCGTCCCATTAATCAACCATCCCATTGATCAACCATCCCATTTCAATTATGGAAATTAAATGAAATTAATAATAAATGAATATTTTTTAATTTGGATCCAATTGATATACTGTACCATCCTTATTGATGGGATCATTGATCAACCTTATTGATGATTGATTATCAGTCCACAATCAATAAAGATCCACAATCGGTTCATTGGTCCATCGATATAATTTCCGGGAAGAAAACAACCGGTCACCACCCTGGAAAAGCCTGGCTGGGCGCCTTTTCCGGGCTCCAGCCCCAGAGAAAGTCATGGGAGGAGCCCTGTGACAGCTGAGTGCTTTGAAAAAGCTTGGGGACTTGGGGAGGGAACATTTTGTGGAATTTCCATGCAAACATGGGGATTTAACATGATCTAAGCCACAGAATGCCACAATTAATTGGGATGTCAAACAGGATTGACTTTGGTGGGAAGATCTGCAGGAAATCCATGGTGGTTTTTCCATTTTTTTCCCAGCAAAAAAATAGGCCTTCCCAAGCTACGTGTTTCCCCCCAATCAATTCGACGGGGAGGTTTGTCTGAAAATAGGGCGGCCCTAAATCCAGTGGTCAATCCAGCGGCCAAAAAAAAGGGGATGGCATAGCCCATTTCCAAACACACCCAAACATCATCGTCTATTGTATACATGGAACCATGGAATACATCCCCACTATCTCAGTAACTCTCAGTTTATATCCCGGCAAATTCCATAGATCATTTTCAAACATGGAATCTGCCGTATGCATTATGGTCATCCCAGCATGAAAATGACAATCTTGATATTGGCCATTGCCCGCTGCCCGCTAACAAAATTGTGCTATGAGCATCCCCCAAAGATGAGTCAATCATAGTCAATCCAATTTTGGGCCACGGCACATGCTGATCAAATGCCTGGTTCACAGCATGAAATATCTGGCAAATGCCTGGTTACCCGCAGCCAAAGATTGTAGTAGAACAGGTGTTTCATCCATCCAAAAAAAAAATCGCTATATAGATGCCCATCATATCTTCATGATATGATCCCATCATTTCCCATCATTTCCCATCAGTAATATCCCCATCATATCCCATATGAATGCCAGATTTTGGGGCTATGATGGGGATATTTTGGGGATATACCCTCTGGTAATTTAACATAGCTATTGAAATGGCCATAGAAATAGTGAGTTTTCCCATTAAAAATGGTGATCTTTTCCATAGCTATGTGACAGTTTACCAGGCCGGGTATCCCTGTTTTGGAGATCCCCAAAAACAGCTCCAGTTGTTATAAAACGCGCCTCCAGTTGTCGTAGCACCATGCCCTGTCCCATCTCATCGATTCGATGCCCTCAGTTGAGTTGCTGATTTGGGTATTGATCGCCTCTAGTTTGGATATGTTTTGGAAATCCACGAGCCTGAGCCACTGCTATTTCCGTCTGTGGGTCCTTGTCGACATTCTAAAGCCACCAAACTTTCATCATTGACACATTGACACATTGACCATCCAATTCTCTGAGAAACCCGATGGCTCAACATTGTAAAATCTGTGCGCCAAACTCATCTACATTCATAGTAGATCCCGGTCGATTGTTGGCTACAGTTGTTCGCCCCAATTTTCGTCGGTTTATGGTCTCACCAAATCGGGTTCCCCAGCGCACAACCGCCACCACTTCCGCTGCAGCCATGAAGGGCCCCTGGCGCCATGGCTGGCTGGTGGTTTCAACATGTTTCAACATCCCATGTGAGTTTTCAGGGTACTACATTCAAAAATCGAGGCATAACCAAACGTGAATAGAGGTATATTCAATGACTAATTTGTATTAAATTGTATCAAATTAAAACGAAATATATTACTTTGACTGGTTGTGGATTTCAACATGTTTCAACCCCCTGAAAGAAATTATAGTCATTTAGGATCGATCATCACACAGTGTCGGAAATAAAAACGTTAAAAGCATTTAAAAGCCACAAACGATGGTTGCTCCACCAACCAGATTGCTTTTTTGGGGTCTGGAGCAAGTGGTATCGGTGGTTGGGAGCTTTCTGCGACAACATTTGACCTTTGAACACAAAGCAAGCAGTTTAGAGGATCCAAAAGTCCGTATTCCGGTTGAAAGCTGCTCATACTCACAGCCAATGCATTGTTTTTCATTGACTGAAGCAAGGAGGGTCTTGCTCCAAAGAATGACCTACAGCCGCGAATTTGAGAAAAATCCTGCACACATTTATTGATATCTACCAGGCATATAACTCATATAACTGGTCTTTGAAGAAACAATGGGCGGTCCCATGCACCCCTGAATATATATTTTTTGATCAGGGACCCCCAAGTGAGATCCAAAAGAATCCAATATGAACCCAGGGTCTCTGGCAACATGAGGTGCAAGGGATTACCCTTTCGCTGGACCTGCACATCCTCTCTTTTGAAGGGAGGTGTCCGCCAACCTCCATGGCTAGCAGCATGTAAATGTGCAAATGGAAATGTCTGAAATTCCAATAGAGTTCCAAGGGATTCAATTTGGGCACTTCAATTTCAGTACAGATGGCAATTTGGATGAGATGATCCGTTCAACTGCCACTAAACGGTGTGTTGAGATCTATACCAGTTGGGTTGGGCTCCACGCCTTTTCGAATGCCAATGTGCTCAAAGAAGAAGTTGTAGGCAGCAAGAATCTCATGGGAACCTCGGGTTACAAGCCCAAGCACTGCCCACGAAAAGAGCCTGGATCATTTTGCGGTCCTGATGACTTGGGAAACCTCCAAATGAATCCAAATGACTGGAATTAGACCTGCCAATTCTATCACCTTTTCAAAATTGGATCCTCAAATCCACATCATCCAATCTCCACACTCTCTCCTCACTTGGTTCTGGGTCAAAACCCTGATACCCGGATGGTACCCTAAAATCATCTGAAAGATATAGCCTTATGCCTTATAATGCCTTATATAGGTGCTACAGTATAGCTGGATGGTTATTCTCCCAGTCATATTGTATTTGCAGAGGTAAGTTGACCCATCGATCCGCCCATGCCATCCCTCCAGGTCTCGAGAGACTATCTCGAATCCAATCTGTGTGGATGCTCCACCAAGCCAGTGGCGCCTGGTTATGGATACCACATTGGGGAAGCCCCAGAGCCAAGACCCAAGACATCCCAAGACCAAACCACATATGGATGGTGGTTTCTTAAAATGGGGATCCCATTTTAACCATGTTTCAATACTCAAATGGTCTAATTTTGGGTGATTTGGGGGTAGCCCCATTTTAGGAAACCTGCATATTTGTTGAAGGGTTGTCAACATAACATGAAATACTCACCAAAAATTGTTACACAGTTCATGAATGATTGGGTTTACCACACCGTGGACGATTCTCTCATGGCAAATATTGGCAGGACCCAACTTGGGATTGACAAATTGTGTGACATCTTAGACTTTTATGGCCGTTGCTAGACTCGAAGTCTTTGTCTGGAATGTTGAATGTTTTCCTGCACACCAGCTGACAACAGCAGGGCGCGGCCAAAACTCAACATGTTTGACCTAACAAAAAGTTTACTGAGTTTACTGTATAATAACCGCCAAAAAGATAGAAAAACCATTTGCCATGATTTGCCATGATTTACCAAACGTTTGGTAGGATGATGCTATCTTTTTTCCCTGGGGCCCAAAATTTTCACCAAGACCCAGCCTCCAATCCTTCTGCCACCTCGGGCTCTTCGGGAGTTTCCTCGGCACGGCAACAAGTTCCATAAACAAAAAATGCCGCCTTTGAAGCTTGGGGGCAAGCAGTTTTGGGGAATCTCCACAAAAATATGCGGAAATTTGGGGGAAATTAGGCAACCGTTGATGTTTGGGAAGAACTAGACTAACTAGACCTTCTCCATCAATGGCAGAGAAATTCAGCTGATCCACTGGGCCCGGGCTCCCCAGCCCCCCCTGCAGCACCACCATCCTCCGTGGATGCCTGTGAGGCTTGCGACGCCTCAGGGCTTTTGCACATCTTTGAAAACCGGGACGCATCAAAAAAAGGGAGATCAGGGAGGTTTTCACTCACCAAAATAAAGTGTTCACCCTCCGATATGGAACACCCACCGATTTGATTTTTGTCCCACCAAAGAGTTAGTTGATCTTCACCCACCAAAATTGAGTTTTCACCCACCAAAACTGGGCATTTCAGACCCACCAGAATGAAGGCCATCCACGGCACCAAAATGAGACCTGCTTAACCATCCAAGTCACCGCTTGCGGGGCAGCCTGAGCCTTGTCCTGCTCGGTGACCTTCGGGGTGGCCTTCGGGGTGGCCTTGGTGGCAGCCTGTGACCAGAAAAGAGGCGCTTCTAGCTGCAGGTTTGTTTGAAAATGTTTGAAATATTGGATATGAGTTTTTATTAATATTATTAATGGATATTACATGATATTACTGGATATATATATCTAGTAACACCTCCACTTGATGCGTTGTTTCTCAAGGAACACGACTTGAGATCATACTCCACTCATCTCCACTCAGTGAGTTGCAAGTGCCAAATCTTGCTTTCTTTACATGTCCAAACAGCTGGATGGGGCCACAATTCTGAAATTCTTAGCAAGTACACTGCTTGCTCCCACACTGTCCTTTTTGTTCAAAGTAATACACAAATTTAGACATTTGCAAATTGACAATTGTGTACTTGCATCGTCCTTCAGCTATCTCTTTCTCTCTGTTGTCACGCAGCTCTTCGCGTCGGATTCCAAACAAAAAGCACAGCTCTTGTCAGGTGCAATTCCCCAAGACTTGGCCAAATTACCCTATCCCCCACCTGTGGTGAACTTCCTGTCACAGCCTGAGGCATGGTGTACCCATGTTTTCCAATAGCATCCAGCACTTAGAATCGTTATCAAGAACCTTGGCAAGATCCATGGCAAGGCTAATCTTGCATGCACGCAACATATCAAAATATGTGTCTTCCTCCATTTACACTAAACCAAAAAAGGTATACGACTAACTTGGCTTTGTCAGAAAAGGTCGTATACCGTATAATTAACACAACATTGCAATTTGAATCGGAAAAATGATGCTTGATCAACGAATTTTGGGGCACGCTATTTGATCTACTTTGCTTTCCCATCAAACCAAGGCCCAAATGGCTCAGGTGCCTGATAGCTTGCCGCATATTTCGCCTGGCCCGGATGCGCCAGGTTTGTCCAAATTCTGGGTGGATACAGATACCCCAATAACTGTGACGTATACTGACATCTTTTAATGGGGAAAGTGATGGTAACTTATGGCAACATGACCAAAAAAAAGTCGATTGGCAAAATGGATAACTCCGATCAGTCTGCCGATCAGTTATCTCACAGTCTATTAGTTGTACAACTGGAATTATCCGCTGCGACTATAAGGATACCTCCAATCTGCGGAACAGACTGGTCCCATGACTTCCAACCAGAAGACCGGGGCTAACGTGACCCAGATGCATAAGGGTCACGTTAGCCCCAAGGATATTGGTTTACCAATGGGTGGAAACTCCATAGTCTCGGGGGTATCCCAAATGGGTTTCTAAGGGAAAATCCTATCTATAAATGGATGATTTAGGGGTAGCCCTATGACGACTTGGAAACCTCCACATGTCAAATCCATAACCGCCCCGTTGACAAAACAGATCCAACTCACATGACTCACAACAGCCTCCGAGGAACCACCACAGCCCATGGTGAACAGCTGGGCGCTGTGAATGTCCAGTGGCCTAAAACCTGAAGACTTGTGCTTGTTGTGCCTCTTAGTTATGTTGAGTTTCAGGATGTTTCAGGTCTGTGTCTCCTGTCTAAAGGGTTGCAGGAGCTTGCATTTAGGAATATTGTGACAATCATCTCCGCCATGTCGACAAAAAACCCTCAGGTTTGTTTGGTTGAAAGGCTATCTCTTGTGCACGAAAGACTACTATCAAGTGCCAGCATCCAGGTCACTGCTTGGAACCAAGATAAACGGACCCAGGAAGTCTCAAACTCTCTCTGAACTGAACATAGAAGCCAAAATCACCAGTACTGGCAACCGCTTAAAACAGAAAATGATCTGCTATGTCAACCCATGTTTCAAGGTTGGTGCCAAATTTCACGGATCGCTGGTGGTCTAGGAACAGCAAGCATCCATCGATTGTTAGATCATCTGGGTCCAAGTACGATGACCAATTCTCGATGTCATGTTCGCGAGATTTGCTTCCGTGACTTAGACGAGGACCAAGCTGTTCAAATTGAGCAGCCATCAGACTTTTGCGGAGAATTGATACTACTGGTTGGTCACTGTTTGGGACTCCCAACATAGAAAAAGAACGATGGAACATATACATACAGTATATATATATATATTATGGTACATGATATAATATGAATACAATATAATATATATATATATATATAATATATATATATAATATATATATATATATAAATAAGTTAAATAAGTGGTTGCTGGTTTCGACCCATCGAAATATGAGTCAATCTGGATCGTCGTCCCAAATGGGGTGTTGGTCGCTGAATGACCCCATGACACAACTGGAACTCCAGGAATTTTCGTTGCTGTGGCTGTGTGACGCGCAGTTACACGCAGGTGAGGAAAGTTCTGGCTGTGAGCGAAAAGGAAAAGGCCTGTTGGACAAGCATTGTTGTACTACGTTTGGGAACGAAATTTCTATGCACGCATTTGAAGTGAAGTGGTCTCTCTCTCTCTCTATGTATAAAACAGATGTGTGTATATATATATATATATAACAATATGATCAATATGTATATATATATATATAATGACGTTATAACATGATTATCTATGTACATTGTCTATGTCCTGTACCTTTGAGATCTTGATTGATTCCTCATCCTAAACCTGACAAGAATTCTTGCAGCACTCTCACCGTGTGACCTGGCGCGAACATTGGAGGTGGGTCTGAAGACCTTGGAAGGATTACTTTACTTCGAGCGATCCCCAGCCTGACACACTATTCTGACATAGTTTCTGCAATATCATCTGGAAGTATATATGGCGTATAATGTGGGTAAACAATAATAAAACCACCCATTTGGGAATAGTTGATACCACCTATAAAAATTGTGATTTGTGGGATGGTTTATTATTGTTTTACCCAAATTATATGCTGACATTATTTGTGTTTTATCATTTTTATCTGGCATTCTTCAAAAGTCTGGATGAAGGGTTTTCTACCTTCTCAATGGTATGTGCCTGTCTCAACCCTCCTCCCTGTATCAAAGGTGATTTCTTTTTCCCCTCCTCAAAGGTCCTGGTTTCCCAAGCGTATTCCTGGAAAACTTTCCCATGTTCGAAGGATTTCTCAAGGCCAAGTGTTTTCCCACAGTGAAGGTTCGCGCTCAAGGCTGCCAAAAAAATAAAAAATAAAATAAAATCCCGGAGACAAACCCATACCCCGGGGAAGAACACTTGCGACCGAACATTGCAAATATGCATAAAACATGCTATGTGTTTTTCTCAATGGTATGTGCCCGTCTTAATTTTTTAAAAAAAAATATTTTTATTTTTTCTCCCCGGAGGTCCCGGAGAGGAACCCTTGGAATTTCTTCCCCCGGAGGTCCCGTAGAGGAACCCTTGAAACCCTTTTGCTCGTTTTTTCTCTTCGTCGTCTTTCGTCGTCCGTCGTGTTTTAATGGGGATCCTTGAGACAGACACTTGACCTGAACAAGACAACAAACGAGAAAGTACCTTGGCGCAGACCTTCGAATTCTATCTGACATTCTCTCTAGCATATATTCGGGTCAAGGCGCGCCCCACAGCATCCGGAGCTGGCAGAGGAGGAAGGAGTTGCACCTTTGTTAAAATCGACCCTCACCTGGCAGGTGGGGAAAAAGAAAAGAGATTAACAGAATAATCTACAGTGCCAATATTTCAGTAGGATTTTGTTGTTATATCTTTTGGGGGGTGCAAGCGAAATTTTTGCAACCCCCTTCTCCACCATCTGCACAAAACAAGACCAGTCTGAGCTGACGCGTTGGATCTCGAACTCCTCCTTGTTGGCTGTCCTCAGAAAAACAGCTGGTGTCATCCGCTGAAGATCGCAGCTTAGATGCAGGCTGATTACCATCATGCTGTGCTCCAGTCCCTAGCCTGCTAGTGACAGTATGGAGCCCCATTGAACCATCAACTGACCAAAATATCTGATGATCATATTATGGGGCTGTCTGCAAAGTTGGAACCTTCAAATTCCATGGCTTACTGCAATTACTTCTCATCACGTTCCTCACTGAAATGCCAGGTTTCAAGAATCCGCCCTTCTGATACAAACCCAAAGTTCTATCGTCACCTGATGAAATCCTTCTGTTGTACTACTAAATCCCAAGTTCGGGTGATGAAATCACCTCCAAATCCCACGAAACTCCAGTTGTCAGTATCTAATCCATCTTGACCGTCAACCTTGCCGCCATTGAGGCTGCCACGCAGAAATTCCACCTCAAAAAAGGCAAGTGTTGCTCTCCCAAAGTGAGCCTCCTATCCAACTCCGCAGATCTTTGTTTCTGTGTCGAAAAATCGCGACGAGTGACCACTGCTTCTTGGCATCTTCACTGGACCTTTGCAACGCCTCCGCGTTTAGGACTAAAAAAGGCAACGAAATGAAATGTTTATGGCAACCAAAGTGAAGTGAACTCCTATATATTATATATTGTATATATATATATATCATATCCATAATATATATATATATATATCATCCATCATGTTTCATGGGGTCCTATGATTAAATATCGATCTGAATGTTGAATGTCTGAGTCTCTGCTGATATTGAAAAAATATGTCAGCCATCCGGTTTGACCCCCCGTGAATGACATGTCTGTCTGTGGGTCAACGTTGGCCAAAAACGGTTGGAGAGGGTTCTATCAATAGTGACAAGGACCATTCCCAATCCTTAGGGATACAACTAGAGGTCCGAGCACGCAATGGAGGTCCAAGATGGCCCAAGTCCGGGATTATCACTAGTGGAGCGTCAGAATGTGCTGAAGCCAACAGTTTCACCCCAAAAGGATGTAAAAAATAAAAATAAAATAAACATCATCCCAAATACTGCATGGCCAATGGAATTGTATTGCTTAAAAGTATAGAAACTCCCTGAAACAAAGTGACACGGTCAGTGAAGTTTTCGTCATTTTTCAACTGGACCAGGAAGCCAAGCTGCCTTAATCTTTTGCACACAGGCATCCTTCACGGGATCATAGGACTCGTACGAGTTGGACCTGAGAACTGGCCCTTTGTGGGTCCACGAACGAGCCATATTTTATCACAAGTTGAGTCATACACATGTAGCTCAGCCGAAGAATGTATATCAAACAATCTATCTTAGATACTGTAATCTATCATGTAATCTTTCATGTAATCGATCATGCAATCTATCATGTACTCGATCATGTAATCTATCATGTAATCTATCATGTGTAATCAGAAACAAAGCATGAAGATTTGCCCAAGGGTGATCACCCGCCCAACCCATGCAGTCAACCGCCCTGCCGGCCATGGCATCTTTTTCCCAAGGCCGCCATTGCAAGCTACTGCCACATGCTGCCACCAGTTCGCCATCTCACTGTCTTGAGCTCGCACAAGATAGCATGGGGTATAGAACATAGTGTGATGATGGATGATGCCATGCCGCATGCCCAAAACCATCCTGGATGCACTAGATCCAGGAAGATCAAGGGACACTTCAAGCCATCTCTTCCTTGCCATGCGGGTCACAAGAACCTTGCGAACCCCAGGCGTCTATAGTGCCCAAGGATGGCAAATAGGAAGGGTGTCGCTGGTGATGGTCAGGAGCTCGGAATTTGGCCTTCGAGGGGGGGGGGGCGTGGATGCCAGGGAGTGGTGATGTGTCTGGACTCTGAATGGGGACATGGGACATCAGTCCCTTACACACAAAATTCATCAAATTTCAATGAAAATGGAAATACAAGAGAAATTGTGAAACACGAATAACCATGAAGGAATACGTGGAGATACGATGAAGTAACTGATTGCAGCCATGGAATACTTTCCTCAAAAGCCCACCAGCCTCACAGAGATTTCATCATGGCCATCTCGCAGCTTGCCTAATCGTCATCGGAATCTGCCAACCTGGGGGAGTCAGCATTGTCCCGAATTTGGAAACCCCAAATCCCACGGTTCATCATTTTCCGGATTGAAAAGGCAATCGTTGGGGTATCCCCATTGAAACAAACGTGTTGGCTTCAAACGTGGAAAGCAATGCCATCTGCCCCGTCATAGCAAAGGGCCAGCTTGGCTGCTAGTTGAAACCGTACCAGCAATACTGTCAGCTGGATGGAAAATTGCACAAATCAACAGAACCAACCGTTGCGGTCACATGTTCCTGTTTCTACCCACCGGTGGCCCCCAGTCTGCGACAACTGTCGTCTGTTTCAACGTCCAAGCTGCAGCAAATCGTTTCGGAATGACGATTTCGATGTCGCCTGCATGGTGCATGTTGACCACTTTTGACCCCGAAAAACACAATTTTTAATGGGAAAATCCACTATAAATAGCCATGTTCCATTGCTATGTTAGTTCACCGGAGGGTATATATTTGATCATATTCATGCAAAGAGATTGCGTTTTGCACCGAGAACCAGTCATTGCCAGGATCGAAATTCATCAAAACCCCTGTTGTCGGACACAAAAACGTTGCACAACTGCCATATCCCTCTGCCTTCTTGGGTGCAACTTTCGCCGGCTCGGAGGGTGCCGCCACCTGTCAAGGTCTCTTTCCATACGTCCAACAGAAGATTCTACGTGTTGGCTGCTGGCACTTCTTCAAAATGTGTTTTTTCGCCACTTTTCGGTTGCTGTATTAGTATAGAAGGTGTGTGATGGTTATAGAGGCCATAGGATCTTAGAGGTATCCCACCCTGGTGTATTGGATCTATTCACATGGGGGGGTTCACATGGTATTTAGCATTGGGATGGGATTAGTTCCCGTTCAGCCGGCCTTGGCATTGGGCGTCTTTACCGTGATCACATCTGACAAATGCTTCCCAGCGGCCGCCTTTATTTGTGCGCAGGGAATAAAGTCATGGGCCAACCCATGGTCTTGACCAACAATCATTGTGGATGCTAATGGCAAACACCAACCATGAGGCAAATGAGAATTAAACCAGCAATTGCTGCTTTCCTTGGGGGTTGATTTATATATTGTTATATACCTATTTGGTTATGCAAGTACGACTGTGCAACTATGACCAGATAAAAACATGAAAGAACCATCAGCTGGCAAGGACATTTAGTGCAAATTTCTAGAGGGTTTCTAAGGTTCTCAATTTTGAGTGTTCTAACCAAGTTTGCTGTTTTAATATAGATATGCACGGGTAGTTCTGGATGTCAGAAGTGGTGTGTCGAAGCTGGAAAGGTGTGGGGCACGATGGAAATGGTGAACACTGGGAACACTCGTGTCAAACATATAATACGTTTCTCGTGAAAACTGCCTGAGTTTTCGAAGTTGCCTTGGGCAAGCAACCACGAACCAACGAATGTAGGCATTCCAGCCAAGGAACTGCATTTTTGTGGGACAAATCTTGCAGGGTCAATATCCATGAGTGTTGGTCAAACATTAAAGACACTTTAAGACCCAGCGGTTGCCACATTTCAATCCATATTTTGTTTTCAGTATTTAGTTTTTTCATATAGTATTTCCATGTATTGCTACGTTTTGCTGGTCCAAACCCTCGCCACTTTCTCCAAGGGGCCGCCACTGCACAGACCTGGGCACCTTCAGCCAGCAACACAGGAGCCTGTGGAAAACCCGCCAGTGTATTAAACTGGTTGGTTGATAGGGATTCTCATCATGGATAGAGATCATTCCCAATATACATCTAATCTATATATACATCAATATACTGGATAATGTAATCCCCGAACTAATCATCAACCAGGGATTTTGACCAGTTTTACATCTTATTCCGCGTCTTCGTTACCAGAAGTGGCTGCTGAAACGGTAACAATCTAAGACATAACAAGATGCCATTAGATGTAATAATCACTAAGATGAAAAGGGTGATCGAATTCGTAGGTATTGGAACCGGAGTGTTTGGGGTCCCCCATTTTTTTCATGCTATATCATGTTATGTTATTTGGTTTCATCTTCTAACAGTCCCTACCAGAATTAGGTCAAACTGAGGCACAAAATAAAATCTACGGTCACATGGCCATTCATACATTGCCTAAAGACTGTTGATGTGCGTCACAGGAAGCACGGTGGCAGCATTTTTGTGCGCACTGCAAAGCACGGTGAACAATTTCTTTGGTAGGGCAGACCTAGGTCACAAGACTTATATTATAATCTTGGAATGATTTTGATTGCTTTGTCAAAGTCTTGAGGATGAATGACAGTCACTTGCGTCATGTGTCATGTTGCTGCACGCTACCCAACCAGAAAACAGAGATATTTCAATCCTGGTCACTTGTGTCATTTGTCTGTGGTGAAGCTGTCACTTGCAATCGAAGAGGGACTTGCAAAGTTAAGCACTCAGCATCTATGCGGTCCTCAGCATCCGGGATGCACAGAAACTTGAAACCGAAATTTTGAAGCATTTGCGTCACCCGTTAAGTCAATCCATGCCGCGCAAAAAGTAAAATAAAAAAACAAACACGCCCAATTACTTTCCTTCGAATGATCCCCGCCGGGACAAAATATTTTGTCATATACTTTCTTACATCACATCTCGAAGTATATATGGCATTTTTTGACATTTTAGTCTGGCAGCCAACCTGACAGTCTATTCTAGCATTCTATCTTGCGTCTATTCTGACATTCCATTCTGCCACTCTATCTGGCATTCATCTCTTCTATTGGGGTGGCAGTGCCCACTGAGATCTTGAGGTCGCGGTTGAGGTCCCACGGTGCCCACTCAGATCTGGAGCTCGTGGTTGAGGTCCGGCAGTGCCCACTGAGATCTGGAGCTCGCGGTTGAGGTTTAGGAGTGCCCACTGAGATCTGGAGGTCGCTGTTGAGGTCCAGCAGTGCCTGCTGGAAGATCTGGAGCTCGCCGATGAGGTCCCCAGTACCCCACTAAGATCTAGAGTTCGCGGTTGAGGTCTGGCGGTGCCCACAGAGATCTGGAGCTCGCCATTCAGGTTCGGCAGTGCCCACTCAGATCTGGAGCTTGCGGTTGAGCTCGCAGTTGAGGTCCGGCGGTGCCCACTGAGCTCCGGCGCTCGCAAGAAGGGAGGAGATGGGCGGAGAACGTACCTCTGATAAAACTTAGAGACCCTCACCTGGCAGGTGGGCAACCACTAAACAGTCAAAAATACATCTTGAACAAACATTTAATTTTCTTGGTAAAACGAGTTACTAACCCCCGGTGCACCATAGTACTTGACTGTTGCAGGACTTCAAATCGAGCAGGGTATCCACTAGTGATGCGGGACACTTAAGTCCTCAGAAATTGAGCCCAGCTGACCCTTCACAGCCTTCACAGCCATCATCTTGCACAACCAAGGCACAGTAGTTGGCGGAGTCCAAGACATCATGTCGTCGTGGTACTCGTAGTTGTTTTGGCCAAATCTTTCCCTGGGCCGTTCCCAAAGGGGTGACGGATCAACAAGACTACTCCGGCATCAAACACAAATGGTACTAGTGATGAAAAAGCAAATGCAATATTTAAGGCTAATTTACGGCAGCAAACAAATCCCATGGAACCCATACTGTTACTTTTTTTGGTGGTATTTGCAAACGTTTGGGAATGGAACCTCTCGCCCATAGAGTTTTTTGGCAGGACATTGAAGCTGGAAATCACGCATTCGCATGTTTGTAAGCATTGTGTGAATAATTTTGCGAACAAGTTGGACCTCGACCCTGCCGTTGCGACAGTATCTAACACTGTGGAGTTCGAACCTCTCATGTTCGACTATTTGCTGCAAACTGTCTCAGGTTGGTTCAAGGTTTATTGGAAAGATGATTTTAGGTTTATTGAACTAGTTGAACTAAAGGAACGGATAACCCCAAGTCAACTTCTTCCAACAATCAGAAACAGTGGTTGATACTGGACGGAGAAGGGAGGAAAGACAAATAAAGGAGATGGTGGAGGATCGATAATTTCAAATTTCCAAAAATTGTATGAATTAACCATTTAGAAGCTCATTTATTAACTCCATTTTTAACTAGCAATGAAATTAGGTATCCTGATGTAAGTTTACTTATTTCTGGAGGACATTGTCAGTTTGTATGTGAATGTATGTGAAAAAGTTGTGTGTGACAGAGTTTTGTAAGAAAGATTGTGTGTGACAAAGTTGTGTGCGAAAGAGTTGTGTGTGAGAAAGTTGTGAAAGTTGTGAAAGAGTTTTGTACGAGTGTGAAAGAGTTGTGTGAGAAAGTTGTGAAAGAGTTGTGTATGTGAGACTTGTGTGTGTGTGTGAAAAAGTTGTGTGTAAAAGATGTGTGTGAAGGAGTTGTGTTTGAAAAAGTTGTGTATGGGAAAGTCCAGTACTGAAAGCGCCACGCCTGCCATGCAAAACGAAGGTTGATGTCACCAAGCGCCACTCCTGCCACGCAAAAGCAGCGTGGATGTCGCCAGGTGCCACCCCTGCCAGCGCCACGGCATCGCGGGCGACCAAGCGCGCCACCAGACTCACCTGTCACGCAAAGTGCCGCGGCATCACGGGCGACCAAGGGCGCCACCAGACCCAGCAGAGTGCCATAAGTGCCACGCCTGCCAAGGAAAAGGAAGGTTGATGTCACCAAGTGCCGCGTCTGTCACGCAAAAGCAGCTTGGATGTCGCCAGGTGCCACGCAGTGCCAGAGCGTCACGGGCGACTAACACGGCAACCAAGCGCGCAACCAGATTCAGGCGAGTGCCATAAGTGCCACCCCTGTCACGCACAAAGGTTGATGTCACCCAGTGCCACACCTGCCACGCAAATGGAACGTCGATGTCGCCAACTGACACGCATGCCACGCAAACGCAAAGTGTCGCGGCGTCAGGGGCGACTAACAGCGACCAAGCGCGCCACCAAACTCAGCTCAGTGCCATAAGTGCCACGCCTGCCACGCAAAACGAAGGTTGGTGTCGCCAAGTGCCGCGCCTGCCACGCAAAGTGCCGCGGCGTCACGGGCGACTAACGGCAACCAAGCGCGCCACCAGACCCAGCCCAGTGCTGTAAGTGCCACCCCTGCCACGCAGAACTAAGGTCGATGTCGCCAAGTGCCAGAAGTGCTGTGACAAAGTTGTGTGTGTGACAAAGTTGTCGTTGTGTGTGAAAGATGTGTGTGTGTGTGAAAGATTCTGCGTGACAAAGTTATGTGTGACAACTCCTGTAACAACGTTTTGTGTGAAAGATTGTGCGTGGCAAAGCTGTATGTGAAAGACTGTGTGTGACAAAGTTGTGTGTGAAAGATTGTGTGTGACAAAGTTGTGTGTGGTGGATATGTGTGAAAGATTGTGTGTGTGTGACAAAGTTTTGTGCGAAACATTTTGTGCGACAAAGTTGTATGTGAAAGATCGTGTATGACAAAGCTGTGTGTGACCACGCCTAGGCACCTTCGGCGCAGGCGGATTTAGGGTTGGTTTATGGTTTGTTTGGGGGTAGCTCAAGGTCTATTTAGACCTGTTGCTTTAGGTATCGTTTGACGCTCGTTTAATGTTTATTTTGCTTTTGTTTGCAACTTTGTTTGGATTGGTTTAGGTTTCGTTTCGAAATCTATTGCGGTATGTTCAGAATACATTTAAGATTGGTTTGGGGTTGGTTTAGGATTGATTCAGGCTTGATTTAGGATTTCCTGTGGGTTCAATCCTGTCGTCTTTGTCCCTGGTCCCTGGGTTCCTGGCATGGCAACCAGGCAGACAACCGGCGCGTAGGCCCGCCGGAAGTCGCTCTTGGTTGCGAGCTCCATGGAGTCCGCGTAGAGCGCCTTGAGACAACAGTAAACATGGGTTTTCCTAAGATGGGGTAAACCCGTGAGGAGCGTGATGATAAAACAACCTGATTTCTTCTGGCTTGAGGAGGAAAAAATGGATTTCGGAAATTTCATATCACCACGCGCTCATTCCCATCACAACATGATCTCTTCGTCTCTTAGGTTGGCGATGGTTGGTGAGATGCCCAAACATCTTTATTATCAATTTATGTATCCTTTCTAATCCGTCTAATGTATCTAGTTCTATTTTACGACTCTATTCCATTGTCTGGTTGTTCCAGTCTAATGTATTCCATTCTGCTCTATTCTTTTCACATGTGTTCTATTCTCCTCTATTCTAATCTCCTCTATTCTAGTCTCCTCCATTTTATTCTACTGTAACTATTCTATTCTATCCAATCCTATTAGTCCTTTGCTTTTCTTTTACCTATTCCATCTTATCTCATCCTATCTTATCCGATCTTTTCCTGACTTATCCTACCTTACCCGATTGGAACGTATCCTTTCCGATCTTATGTTATACTTACTGTCTTATCCGATCGTATATCTCATCCTTTCTGACTGCATCTCCTCGTATGCTATCGGATCTTTTCCGATCTTATCGGATGTTCACAGCTTTCTTTTTTGTCTGATCCTACCTTATCCTATCTGTGCCTATCTGATCCTATCTTATCCAATATCTTAAGCTTTGTTGGATACGGGTAGAACCTCAGCTTTTACCCGATCACTAGCATATACTGATATTATCGAAATTCATCTACATTCCCAATATCACCCCCAAAACCTGCGACAATAAATCTTGTCCACGGAGACATCACCCTTGGCGCCCAAGCCTTTGAACCCCCGACAGGACTTGCAGCCTGCAAGCGGTGTGAGTCAAATTTGGCCCCTTTTTGCATGAGGAAACCATCTTGATTTGGGCATGTCATGGAATCCCCAAAGTTTGGACATGTGAAACCCTGGAAAAAACTGGTCAAAAGTTAAAACTGGAAAACAAACTGTGTCTTGAATCTCTTAAAATTAGTGTTGTTCGCAGTGCCTTCCTCCCAGACCAAAACGAGAGGAAGAGGGACCAATGGACATTGTCGCCTTGTTGTCCATGTCATTGGACAAAGGCTGACCTGGCAACCCCCGGAGGGCAGCTGGGACGACCTTTCGAAAATTTGAGGTTCAACAAAAAGTTCCAGAACAAACATATGTATAGTAACAGCTAGGGATGTCATCTCTAAGTTTCTTTGCCAAAGGGCAATGTTGATTCAGATTCACAAGGAATGTCAATGCAGGGTTTCGATGACAGGTCAATGTCAAAACCCACAATGTCTAGGGGCAAACCAAGCTACTGACGCTTGTCAAAGTGTTATCAAATTAAGTTGGCTAGGTTACTGCACAAAAAGATTTACAAAAGACACTTGGCACATGGAAAGCAGCGACACTCACAAGAATGCAATTGCCAGCGCACACAACAGATGGGAACAAGTCAAGCAAAACCCTTTAAAAAACGAAAGAACCTGCAATTGCTCTCAGCAACCATGCCGGGATCACCAGGACCCAACGTAGAGACCCAGTAGGTAGGCTCATCAAGAGCCCAAAGGAAAGCTGCAGCTATAAATGGAAATCACTAGAATACTACCAATGTTGTTGTAAGATTTTCTCACATTTATCTTGGGTGTGGGTTATTTCAAGCTGATGTATGTTCCATCCAACCAGTGCACGGTTGAAGCACGGTGAGTCTTTAAAAATGAGCCAGATCTAAGGCCCATCAGATCCAGTAGCAGCTTTCATTTTGGTGAAATAAGATGTAATAAGATGTAATTAACGTAATCCCTATGGTAACGAGGCAACTGGTTTTATTATCCTTCAGGGTCAAAACACTGATCAAATATTGGGTAAATATGTTTGGGTAAATTACCTTCTCACTGTCACTATCAGCACAGAATAATGGTGGCTGCAATTGGCTCAAGTTGATGCTTTTTCTCTGACACATTACGGCTTATGCAATCTTTTTGTCTCCGAATTATTTCACTGGTCTAGCCTAGTCTCCCTGTTGTGTCGGCTAGCTTTCCTGTTTTTGGTTGGTTATCCTGTTTCTATCATCATATCTGAAAAAGTGTCAAACCACACAATGTACAGATCCGATTTGATGTTACTTTTGAGCCTGGTAATGTCATGTTGCACAAAAGGCTCCCCAGTGTGGGATTATGCTTGCAGAGCACCAGCTGGCTTTGCCTTGTTTCCCCATGGCTTTTTTTAATGGGATGGTATACTCCATTTTCAGACACCTTGGTGGAAAAAAAAACAAACAGCCCTTTTAGAATGGAACTGGGTCCACATGCTTTGAAACCACCGACCAGTCTTGGAGCATGAATTGATCACCCGCCCTGCCCCCCCCCCTTGATGAAAACAACTCTGCACCTCTGTCAACATCATCCAAAGCTGTTAGGGGGGGGTTCTATCTTACTTTTGCGGCCTGCATTTTTTGAATTTGAATATATGGTGGTTAAAATGCAAGACCCCTAGGCCCCAGGCCCCAAACTTCTTTGACTATCTTTGACTTCTATACTTTATTTAGTAAGTGTATGTAAATATAACATACATATATATATATATAATTAATTATAGTTATAATATATATATAATATATATATATATAAAAATGCCAAGCATCCCTTGTTCGCATGTCCGTAATGCCATATAATACCCCCAGTGGTTGCACCCCCGCTGGCGCGCCTGCGTCGCTTGCATGGTACTCTTGCTCCCCAGCCGCGGCACCGAGCCGTCCACCGTGAAAAGAACGGAGGTGGCAGGTGGCAGAGCCCTGGCAGTCCATGGGTCACCAGGATTTATCATAGAGAAAACATATTTTTTTAATAACGTATATATATATATATATCCTAGAAATAGATAGAAATATAGTTGTTTGATGTTTTTTGGAACTAGTTACTAGTTCTATCTGAACATCTATAACTGGTGTCCATCCCTATGGATAACTCATTTATAACTGATAGAGGCCTGTTGCAAAACTTGGAATATCTATATATGAATATCTTGAGATTGATGATGGATACCTCACATTTTTCTCTGCAACAGGGCAAGGTGGTACAACCTTTGCAGAAGGCATGCAAAGACCTCGCGTTCAATCCGTCATGGAAACGCACCATATCAAGCAATCATTAGGAAAAAACGAAGATCACCAACTACGACCTCATTTATCATTGACACTGTTTTTCTTGCCGTGAAAGGCCAATTCTTTCCTGGTTCGCTTCAATTCCATTTTTTGTTCAAATCTCAACTCATCCCATCCCCCGAGCAATGCGTGTCCCCATTCTCAAAATGAACAGATTCCATACCAGCGTTTCTGGCAGCTGCTGATATATTCTTTGCATTGTTAAACCACATTAAATACCAACTTCTATTCTATTTGTTTTGTTTAGATCCCTTGAATACCCGATTTTTTATGGTTAATAAATCCCATCAAATCCCAGTGATTCACCACAGCATCCTGCCTCAACTGCACTGCCCACGCTGCCCCACTGGTCTGGCTCGGCTGCAGCGACACGTGTGGCGGTGGACATCGACGGAGTCCCGTAGCCAAGGCTGTGGCATTGGGGATTTCCTCCTCTCCAAAGCATCAGGTGATCAAAAACCCTTGAACCATTCAATGCCATTCACGCCCATCAACCACATCCCACTATAGTTGGGGTTTAAAGTCTGAAAGTAGTTGGCTGGGCGCGCGCAGAAGGCCGCGTCACGAAACAGTGTTTTTGCTAGTTCACTGCACTGGCGCCACAGCGAGAGCGCATGTTTTCCTTTTTTTTTGTGTTTCGCCTCAGTGAAACCTCTTTTTTTGTCTTTTTTGTTGTTTTTTTTGGCGTGGTGTTGGTTGGGGGGGTGGGGGGTGGGGGGGTGGGGGGGTGTAATAACGTTCTTTGGACTTGAACACATCTGGGATGTTATGTCATGAGATCTTTTCTTGGAATTCAACACATCTGGGATGGTACGTCATGAGATCTTTTCTTGGAATTCAACACATCTGGGATGGTACGTCATGAGATCTTTTCTTGGAATTCAACACATCTGGGATGGTACGTCATGAGATCTTTTCTTGGAATTCAACACATCTTTTTCCTTGAATTTCCTGTTTTTTTGAAAACATAAAAAAGGAGATGACGCAACCTTGCATGAGCATGTGTCTTTAGAAGTGTTTCAATGGGCATGGAGAAACCATGCACTTTTGGGAAAGAATCCAAGCGAGGTTCTCGAGCAACTGTCTCGACTTTTTGCAGATTAAAGGTGGATGAAAATAAAAGTCATGCACTGAAGTAAATACACCTGAAAGTGTCTCAACTGAAGTAGTTTTTTTTCGACGTCAAAATATGACACGCCAAGAGATGAACATGGACATGTGAAGTTGTACATGCATTTCGAGTGGCTAGCGTGGAGGATTTGCCATATCACCATTCATACATTTGTGTCAAAACTGAGATGAAAGTGCACGAAACCATACGGCCATCTATGAGCGCCCGACCAAGTAGTTGGGCTCACGATTGGGTTTATCACATGGTTTGCCATCCACAAAAATGGGTTATTAACAGCCAATTAATTAAGCAAGAGCCATTTGGGGGATACAACAGACATGCGAGTATGGATCAAGCCATTGAGAAACCAAAAACAAATGGAGGGTTCATGATTGCTTCATCCAGAATTGACCCCAAATATGTGCTATTCGCAGCAGCTCTAAAAATTCGACAAAGGCTGGGACGAATACCCCGCACATAGCGGCGCCAAAAAATACCAGACCAATCCCTTCCTCCTACTACTAAACGTCCCCCAATAGTTTCAGACCCTAAGAATATCTTTGGGGTTCTAACTTAGGGTCCCAACATTCCCATGTCTCTTTTTTCAATTGTGGTATGTATTTCAATAATTGGGGAATCCTTCGAAAATCCAGTGTTGGTCGATATATGAATAGATTTAAGAGGAATAATAAATCAAGGTTTTTGATCTGTTATTCAGGGGACCCCTAATACCAGGCACCCCCCAATTAAAAAGAAGAGTGCAGCGGTTCATTCTTTGGGGGGGAGGTTTAGTAACAGGGAGAACCCCATCCCAGTAAATTTCCGACAATTGTTGACCAATCTCCCTGGTTGTATCTAAATATCAATATAACTATGTCGTCTGCAGTATTAGTATGAACCAAGCTATCTAGAAATATCTCTAAACCATAGATATCCATAGTGAAGTATAATGAATATCCCACACAATCTCCCCAACAAAGTCCTCCCCCCCGGTCCTCCAGGGTCGGGAACGGCAGCCAAAAGCCCGCCGGCAGTGGCGCCAGCGGAAGGCTCTTGGCGTCCAACGGCAGCTTCGCAGGAACACCCATGCGAAGTTGGGAGGCGAAATGACAGATCTCCTCCTGCGGGTCCATGCAAGTTTGCTGAGCTGGTGACTCACTGGGTAAGTTGTAGCTAACTGTAACCCACTTTCTTTTTCACAAACAAGAACGCGAACGATGAGAATGTATTGCCAGAAGAAATGATGAAAAGATGTGAATGAAAGATAATGTAGGCACCAAAAATTATGTGTATATATATATAACTATATATGGTGCAGAATGAGCATGTCCAAACAGTCCGGACCCCCAAAAAAACCACCCATTTCATCGTGTGACCGAGGGAAACCACTTTGCCCGATGGGGTCGTCCAACTGCATGATGACCCAGCTGAGTATCGGCTTAGTGATGCATATTGTACCCCTCTGGTAAACTACCATAGCTATGGAAAATCACCACTTAGAATAGGTAGATCAACTATAAATGGGCCAATTTCCATAGTTATGTTAGTCTACCAGGGGGTATACGATTGTATCATGTTGTCACATTATGAATCATTCACACCAGAACATCCTGTCGATTTGCCAATATAGCAAAAAAAAGAAACGGCCGGCAAAAACGTGTTCCAGTTCGTCTTATGTATAGTGGTAGAATCACACTTGAAGTATCTGTTCAACTCTGTAACTCTGGAAGAAATGGTTGAACAGAGCTGATGCATTCCTCAAGGCATTCTTTCTTACGTGAAAGGTATTATATATACATATAATATATATATATATATTATATTAATATATTACTAATATATTATATATTAATATGTTATATAAATATTATATTATATATATATATATCCATTAAATTATATTCCCATGATATACCCATGTTGTTGATGAAATCCTCCATTCATCGCCACCCACCCCCGTCTCCAGGTTGACAGGTGCAGCGCGTTGCAAATCACGCGATCTCTTGCAGAGCTGAGCACCGGTATGAGCCAAGTCCTCCACAATTGGGGGGCCTTCACCGGTAGGGGCCCATCAGCAGTGGAATTCTTGGGGGGAAAAAAGGGAAGACCGGAAGACCCATCAAAACTCCTGAATCATTGGGAATCATCAGCCACCCAAAAAATGGGAAATCCACGTGCATCCACGTGCTCTAACATGTTCGAACCATTTTCTAACCCCATCTAAAACCAAACACTTCCAGGGTTTCATCCTCTGACGATCATCCAGTCATATCCAGCCTCCAACTCTTGGAAAACCGGCAGCAAGGTCTGCACTCGCCGACGCTTCTCACTTCTGGCGCTGAACTCCGACATGGCCGCGGGGCCGCAAAGTGAGGGCAGTGAGGGTAGGTCAGGTGTGAGACGTGAAGTTCAATCAGTTGAGGTGTGGGGTCAAAACAGTCAAAAGAAGATTTGATATTCAACAAAACATGTTTGGGGACCAAAAAGATTGGGTTGGTATGGGATGGTCATGTTTGGTCCCTTCTGAGGGCAGACTATCCAATTCGGGGCGTTGTTCGCCATGTTCGTTGGTGAACTCTCTTCGTGTTTGTTGGCGACATCCCCACTGTTCCGATGGCTTCATGAAACGTGCGGAAGGCTGAGCCAACAGCTTTGGTGAGTTAAAGATTGATGGAGATGTCAAAGCCAAAAGCCAATAATAGCTGCCATAGCCTTAAAGCATCTTAAAGCCTTTGAAGGTCGAAAAACATACGTAGAGCTACCTACTGTTTGTATCAAGATTACATACCCAAAAAGAAAACGTCTCTGCGGTCATAAAATTCTGCGCCTTGTTGAAGCACCGATGAATTTGAGGTTCGGGCCCCGTTTCTGGCCAGGGCCAGGCATAGCTTGCCTCCATTGGAGAGTACATAGCCATGCAGGCGTGATGCGCCAACATATCCAGAAACCCAAGCCTCAGATCGATGGATCCCTCAAGGGTACAAGTCGTCGGGCATGGATCCGTTTGTTGGTATTGAAATTCTTAAACCATCCATTTGGAGTTGATAATGAGTTGATAATTTGACCCACAGGTGTTCATGGATGTGTCAAGTTCCCAAAGAATTGTAGCTCCATCTCAGAGGTTTATTCTTTTGGCTTGATGTGGGTCTCCGCAGCTCAACACTTTTGGGACAGCGGTGCGGGGACTTTGACTTGCTGCAAGACTTCGAACGTCGAGGGTCACAGCTCACAATGTCACAACATGTCCGGCTCAAAACAATTATGCTAAACTCAGAATCTCAAGAATTCTTACCTTCACTCGCTCAAAAAAAAAGATCATCCGGTGACGGTGGCGATTCCTGTGTCAGGTGGATATTCGTTGTCCATGCCGAAGAACAGGAAACTGCTCTCGTGCTTGTAGGGGTCGTTCCTCAGCAGATTCCCATCGAAATCAATGCTAGATCCGGCCCAACCGGCTTCGGGGTTCCACCCTCTGGTAAACTAACATAGCTATGGAAAATCACTATTTTTAATGGGTAAATCCATGTAAATCCACCATTTCTATGGCCATTTTCAACAAATCTGGATTTCCAAAATGCAACATGTTGAGATTTGTCTTTGGAACCTGGTGCCAAATACCAGACTGGTCATATCGGTCTTTGAGGATCACCGCTCAGCTTCCCACACACCACGGCCATAGCGTTGACAGTAAAGGCTCCAAGCCTGGACCGCTTAGCGGTTAACATCCACACTGTGGCACCACCAGAAACTCATAACATGGGGATAGATCTTAAAACCACCATATTTGCTGGGGATTACCAGCCATTTACAGTATTATATATTACCCTCTGGTTATTTAACATAGCCATGGGAAATGGCCCATAGAAATAGATGGTTTACCTATTAAAAATGGTGATTTTCCATGGCTATGTTAGTCATAACCAGATTGTATATATACCACCTATTTCTGGCTTCACCAAGATTCGGCACCGAAGTCTACCCTGCCTGCTGCCAATGGTGGGAATTGCCTCAGCGGGGGGTCGTTGTCGCAGTCTGGGGCCTGGGGCGTGGAATGAAGCAACTCCCAGATTTCGCTCCAAGTGGCGTTGGCCATTCTTAATGAGCTCGGCCAGAACTTCCACTTCTTGGCACGTCAATGGCCGGAAAAACGGATTCAAAAGTTCAAAAGTCGCGTGGCAGATCTGAGCAACAATCAAGGCGAACTCCTATCCAAACCGTGGTCACAAGTACATTTGCCGAGACTCGGCAAGAAGGAGGCTTTGAATTTACAGAATTTTACAGCGCCGCATGGATGAAAAAAAACAGCTACAATGAAAATCAATGAAATTCATTGAATGAAAATAAGTGGCTCTCATTGAATCATATTGAATCTATGTAGCCATTTTGTTAATACTGAAACATGCATCTGTCACATCTGAGAAAATCAGGGTCATGGCTCTCAGGCGACTTGTTGACCTCCAAACGGCCTGGTGCTGATGTGCGGTTCAAACGGCGAGG
Organism: Cladocopium goreaui; assembly: GCA_947184155.2. NCBI lineage: Eukaryota > Dinophyceae > Suessiales > Symbiodiniaceae > Cladocopium > Cladocopium goreaui. Next base: position 32,298 of record CAMXCT020000219.1, on the reverse strand, counting down.
TCAAAGAAACGACCCTCGCGGGGAGCGAAAACGTAGGAAGAAACGATGGATATACCCAGTATACCCAGTACCCTCTGGTAAACTAACATAGCTATGGAAAATCACCATTTTTAATGGGAAAATCAACTATAAATGGTCATTTCCAGTAGCTATGTTAAATTACCAGAGGGTATACCCAGCAAAAATGGGGATGTAAGGAACAAAAATTCAAACCATCAGGAAGATTTTTACCAAGAACTGGAGATAGCACCAACAATAATTAGGGATATGACATGATTTGAACAACAAATATGGTGATGGAACCAAGATAAGCGGGTATAGAAGCAAAGAAACCATCAGATATGGATGCATGTGCCCAGTATTGCCCAGTAAGATTGATTGATTGAGTGGGATTCCCAGAGGTTACAATCATCACGGTGAAGCCTGGATCCTAAGCAGCACTGGCCGGCCTCCGCCATTGTAATGTGCAATGAATTCATCTAAGAACCTTGGATGATGCCGTCGTGGCTGCAACCGGCTGGGCTAAAAAGAGATTTCTGTTCCAAGGAGTCTCAATCATTTTGAATCATGTGGTACACACAAAAGAATAGACTCCTCTTACTTGTTACTCTGCATCATCTATGGTGAAGTCGTGGTGATGCCGCTGTACTTCACCAAAATGATCTGCTGTTGTCCTAAAATATGGTGTGTACCCAAAAATCCCACTGTTATCATCATGTTCCCCATTTAAGAAAATAACTTGTTCGGATTGTTTTGGGTATATTCGCATACCCCATTTTGATATAAACCCTGATACAATTGACATCCTATCAATCATATAGTGTATCGTACATAACCAGTATTGTCCATGATGACACCACTACGTTCTTTTCCAATAATAACACCACTACGTTTGCTCTTGACCTGGTTGTTGGTCTATATATCCATTGTGGTCTCACTTTTTATAGGAGCCGCCTATATCCCCTCAGCGCCGGGCTCCAAAGAGTGTTTGCTGGGGTCTCGAACCTTAGCCAAAGTGGGTGATCAGAGGCAAACAGATGGACTTTGGAACTTTGGGCGCGGGGAGATTGGGATTTCACCCATCAACATGGGCTTTGCCAATAAGATTTTGGACTGGACCAAGCAGTGCACGAAAGGTAAATGCATTGCATAGATGCTGGCGGCAGCTCCATTCACCGATCAATAAAAGAATTTTTGGATTTTACTAGTATGGGATTTAACTATTAGAACTTTGGTCTGCAGCAATCCGAAATGGGGGGATATTACGAGCAAACATGAAAGAAATACTTTCCATGATGAGTTTCCTCGTGCTTTTCCGTAGAGAACTGCGATAGAAGCACTCCCACAGCAAGGAGCATCCCCGTTCGTGCAGGAAATGTGTACAGAATATCGGTTTTGGGCTTCTGGCACCATTGCCCCTGGCATCGCACCAGAGGCCTAGGTTGCGAACCATCAGGATATCACTGGGACGGCAAAAACCTGGTGTTCACTGACTATGGATATCACTCACTGGGACAGAAACAAAGTAAGAACCATCGAGATAATATAAATATTGGGCAACCTACTCTTGGTAAAGGTAAAGGTGAACCGTTCACCTTCCCAAGTAGAGATGAAAAAACATGAAAAAACAACATTCCGCACTATTCCGCAAATTGACCGCATTGCTTGAGCGCCGCTCTCCATTCTTTGTGACCTTCCGCACTTCCCTTTTGGATCTCCTGAAAAGCGGATCTGTCAGAGTGCGCCTGGTGCACTCGGGAAATGTGTAGTTGGCTCACTGCAAATCCTGAAATATCCGTTCTCTCCCAGCTTGACTGGGAGTCTATGTAGAAAACCATAGAAAACCTATATAGATGTCTAGTCATCCTGGCGCAATTAAATAGAATGTGGAAACGTAAAAAAAAACTCACTAAATTGGTAATATGCGTGAGAATGCCATATTTTATCTACTTCAAGATGATTATATCGATAAATTGCCGTATAACTATAATTAATTATACCTCCTTAAACTTGGGATCCCCCTGTGTCTCCATATTTTCTCCTTGATTTGCCCATTTGATGGTCCTTGACCTGCGAGATGGTCGCCTCTGAAGCCATCTTGTGGGCTTCGCAACGGATCGCAGCTGTTTCAGGAGTCCACCAAATGGGCTGGAAATTTGCGGTGGCCCATGTGGGCTATCGAAAACAAGAAAATGACATACCAATGATCCAATGACGGAAGAAAATCATGGTATATTGATATACCATTGATAAAATAAAATACAAAATATACCATTAATGTATGAAGATAAAATTGCAATAATTTCCATACCAATCGATGGGATGCATGCCGATTGCCTGAGCCACCTTGGGTGAATATATGTGGAAAGTATTGGAAAGTCATATCTATCATATGAATGAGGGCGATATCATTTGCTCTTTGCAAACCATGGTCTCCGCGGCCCTCATTTCCAGCTTGGAGCCAGGTGAGGCAGGATGTTTTCAACTCGCTAGGGACTTGGTAGACTGCGGCGAGGCAGTACTCAGTACAGCTCAACATTGAAATCCAGTGGCGAAAAACCTCACCTAAATGGGTATGGGTCAAAACCTATCATACCACCTTGGGGATGATTAGCATCCATTTACCAGTTATTTGGTGTTCACCAGGCTTTTAACAGCTGCAGCTCCATTTTTTCCCTCAGGATTCGACGCAACGTTTCGACCGCCCAGGGCCTTGGGCTGAAGCATCCGGTTTTTTAATGGTGCGTCGACCCCAAGGACTGAGATGTTCATTCTTTCACCCTGCTACTTTTTGACATCCTCAGAAGGAACAGGAGAGATGCTTTTTTTGAGATGTTGAATGGCAGTGTGCATCGTTTTGATGCTTTGATGCGGTGAAAATGCGATTTGCAAGATCATTTTCCATTGGGAAATAACACCTTTAATTTTCCACCTAGAATACTCCATGAAAACTCATGTGAACCCGTGAACCCCCCAAAAAGATAAAAATGTGTTATAAGAGGTTCCTTGGCATAAATTCCTGGGATGCACATAAGCCAACAGCAAATGCCAGTTCACTGCCATGACAGCCGAGGAACATGGCCCAGAAGTGGCGCCCGCCTTGAAATCCGAGCTGCCATCCTCGATGGCAGGAGAAGTTCTTCCCCCCTGCCAAAATACACAAAATACACCATGAACTGGGGACATCAGGAGGGAATAGTGCACGTTTCTATGGATGGATAAAGTCAAAATGAACGGAATTGCTATAGAGATAGGATGGGATGTTTCACATCTGTGTGACCAATTAATATATCTTCTCTGGCTGAGTGTCGCATGAAGTCCATCACGCACAGGTCAAAGTGCTGCTGCAGAATGTCACGGCTGTAGACACTGGATGCTGGAAGCCTTTCCTGCAGCAAAGAGTAGTAGAAATTCACAAGGTCCTGATGCCAAGAAGGGATCTCTGAGCATTGGCATGTCCTAATATTTGTTCGTTTTGAGCTCCTTAGAATGGACTGCCAAACGACCAAATATGTTGATTTTTGAACACATCAACTGAAGCGTGTTGAACAATTTTGTCACTGTCAGCAGGTTGACTGATGCTTCCCACATGTCAGCAGTGCATTGGACCGGATTGGAAGCCCCTCGACCCTCTCCTCGACGACATTGGTCGCGATCTGGTCCCACAGGAGATAAGCCACATCGCACGCACCATAGCCTGCGACACAAAGGACTGTGGAAGAATTCATCTTTATGGCGGCAGGATTTGTTCATCAAATTTCAAGAGTTTCGTTTCTGATGTTTCAGTGTGTTCTTCAGCAAAAGCCTGACTTTGAAACCATCCCATCCTGTAAATGTCACAAGACCAGCTCCATTTCTTAGTGCTTTCAGGTTAAACTTTCAGTTCAAACATCATTCCAGTCCCCCCCGGCAGCATACAATAGCACCTTCGCCCACCCAACCGAAATCCAGGGCGGCGCAATGCACAGCGGCAGGTGGAGCAGTGCAAAGGATGTTCTCGGGCTTTGCATCACCATGCACCTAAAGCACACAGCTGCATAGGCTGAATGAATTCAAAGACTCGCGGCGGTTGGAATTGGTGCTCCCTATGTTTGCTGAATCATTTAATGAAGTATATAAATGTCTTTGCCGGTTCCTCAAAAAAAATAGAATCACTGAATCACTGTGGGAAATGCTCAAGGCAAAGCCACCAGAGTCCGGAAACGCCAGTCAGGTGGCTGGGTGGCATTTAAAGGATCACGTCCGGCCTCAAAGATCGTCGCAGGAATGTCAACCAGTGATTTCTAGTGGCGGACCCCCAAATCATCCAAAATTTGTCAGGGAATCTGGGAAACCAATTGTTTTGAGGTATGTACCCCCATGTTCATAAAACGTCCAAATGGATTAAGGGTGTATAAGTCTAAAGCAAACCGCATGAAAAAAAAATATATTCCTGTATTGTGCTGCCTTAAACCAACCCTTCCGCTAAGCGACACTAATATACAAAAATGGCGTCCCCAGAACTGGTTGGCAGTATATAGTACACCCCCAAGTAAACGAGCATCGTTGGGGCGTTTGGCCACCATGGTCAAAGCAGTCCTTTCTTTCACTCTCTGGTTCTTGGGGAAAAAAGGTTCATCACCTCTATTGCTCAATGATGTTGCTCGTCTTCAGGCATGAGAGGATTCTACCTCCATCTTTGTTGGTATCCCAAATTCTGACAATGTTCTCCCCAGTCTTTTTCCCTGCTTTTCTCCTCCATGTTTGTAGGTCAACCAAGATTCCCATCCTCCACTCCATCTGAGGATGGGCCAATACCTATCATTTTCAAAATAGGGGGGGATTCATATCATTATCAGCCTTTTTATTATTACTAATACCATCTAATACCACTATTCATCATATGATGAACATCATTGAACATCCATAAATCCAAACTATTTTGCTATGAACATCATACCGCCAAGGTTCCATCCTCGCATCCAAGGCGTCCGCCATCCACTGCAAGGCCTCCACTTCAGAGGCAGCCAAGTAGCGATTGTGGAAGCCCTCGGGCAACGCTTCCAGCTGCAGCCTCGGGCGATCGCTGGAAGGGGGGTGAAATTCCCTCAGGATGTGGGGTTCAACGTCTCAAGCCAATAGAAATATCATACAATCAATAGATATATCCTCCTGGCACGGCCAGATAGGGGTTGGAAGATTCGTTTCCACTAAAAATGGCTTATTTTCAGGGTCTATGTTAATTCACCAGAGGGTAAATAGACCCATTGAGGAATTGAACAGACCTTAAAACCAACAGACGAGATTCATGGTCAAGCTTACCACACCAAACAGTCTGCACCACTTTTCCAGGCAGCTGCCAAGAAGCTTTCCCAACTTATCCAAGATCCAATAGGTCCCTCTGGGCCACAAGCCCCGTAGCGCCGCCTTTGGACGCTCCCAGAACAAGGCATGCAGTCCCGCCAGCCACCTGCCGGATCCCGATAAAGATCAAAACAGAAGATTTGTTCGCTTTGGCTCTGGCTCGCCCTTTTTGGCATGGTCCAAAACCTCCTTCGTTCAGTCTTAAATTTCAACGCTTTCATCCAAGCACTTGTACCCCTTGGACAGCCTGACAAAAGTCAAACCACTGGACAGCACCATTGGTAAGACATCCAAAAAACTTTGCACATGAATGTAGAATAGATATATACATTACTAGCATTTTCTGGAGGATGAAACATTATGAGTTGAAATCATGATATTTTTCTCGTTGGGCCGTTTCAACACACACCAAGCGTGTGCTCTTTTCAGTTGGGCTCTCCAGACATCCAAGGGCATGAACCGTCTACAGCTTTAGTCAAAATCCTTGGACCCTTTGAAATCACCAATCTCCCAGTCACATCTGGGTTTCCAATACCGTTCAACCATGTTCAACCAATACTCCAACATGATGTAAAATCAGCAACTGACCGCACCAAACCGCATTGATGGCTATAGGTCTTGCTTGGCCCTTGATTTTTCAACATGTTCATCCTCATCAGCGACCGCAAAGGCCGCACCTCAAAGCCGCATGGGTTTCCTCCAAAGTCATGCGCCGCACTTGGCCACGAGCCCCACGGGGGAAGCGCAGGCTGAGGTCCTGCTAGGAACCACCGGGTTCGCTGCGAAGGGATGGATGATTTTCCAGTCGCAGCGGGCCCGGTCGCATCATTAAAAAAAAGGTTCAAGATGTAATCTACCGTCTCTCACAATCTGAGCAAAATAGGACGGACATTTTCTATCCTCAGCTCTTCGCTCCCTTACAGTATCTCTTCTGATCGCCTTGCTAAATGCTCCAAGGCCATCCAAGGCCTGCTTTCTCGTGGGAACAGGTGCCTAAAAGACCCGAAAACCAACATTCGATTGGAAATGCGATTCCTGGAGCTCTAGGTGTAATACACTACCAATGTAGAGTCTTTGGGGCCCTGGCAGGAGAGCCGTTGCGAAGGGGTCAAAACCCGTACCCAGATTTTGACACCAAAATAGTGGTTGTTATCGATCCGTTATCGATCCTGCTTCTGAAGAGCTCCTAAACCCCCAACGTCATGGGACCCCGCCCGTCCTCCAGAAAAATGGTCAAAGGCCAATTGGTCGCATCTTGCGACCTCTCTACATGAAGTAAGCCTGAGTTTTTTCTCGCAAAGCCCAAGACTGAATCGGAAACAGGAAATTTTGGTTTGAAGCAGGGCATCCATGTCTGCAGTATCTACTTGGCAGCCAAAGCGGTTGGTGTCAGCCAGAAACCAGGGAGTGGGGCAAAGACAGAGTCAGTCACCCGAGTCAGTCGCCCCAAACGTCCGAGTCAGGAACCCCACAGGACAAAGTCAGCCACCGGTGAACACTAGCACAGGATACAAGGAAACCAGGAACAGGAGACAGAGAGCCAGCAACGGAGAGTCAGTCACCCCTCGGAAGCCGGGAGGAGGATCAAGGAACCCGGAGGAAAACAGAAAGTCAACAACAAAGAGCCGGTCACCCTGGAATCTATCTGTCAATCTATCGATCTATCTATCCATCGATCTATCTATCTATCCATCTATCTATCTATCTGTCTATCTATCTATCTAAATATCTACCCATCCATCTTTCTACCTATCTATCTACCTATCTACCTGTCTACCTATCTACCTATCTACCTATCTATCTCTCTATCTCTCTCTCTATCTCTCTATCTCTCTATCTATCTATCTATCTATCTACCTACCTAATATGTCTATCTCCTCACCTACCTACCTACCCACCTATCTATCTGTCTATCTATCTCTCTATCTATCTGTCTATGAATCTACCTATCTATATATTCTATCTATCTATTGATCTATCTAATCTATCTATCTATCTATCTATCTATCTATCTATCTAACTATCTATCTATCTATCTATCCATCCATCTATCTATTTCTCTATCTATCTATCTTTCTTTCTTTCGTTCTATCTAGCTAGTTATCTAGTCTGTCTATCTATCTATTTTTCTATTTATCTATCTATCTTTCTTTCTACCTTTCTATCTATCTATCTACCTATCTACCTATCTACCTATCTATCTATCTACCTACCTACCTATCTACGTACCCATCTATCTATCTATCTATCTATCTATTTATCTATCTATCTATCTATCTATCTATCTAGTCTGTCTATCTATCTACCATCCATCCATCCATCCATCTATCTATCTGGCTCCCCTATCCGATCTAGATCTTGCCTCACTAGAGTCTGACGGTGATTCATTTAGATTCGCCATTGCTCAGTTGGCTGGGCAATGCACAAATTCTCCCACCCTTCCAGGGTTAAACCCCTTTTTCCTTTCACTGCACACAGTTCAATCCGAACGTAACCACTCTTCAATGGTCTCAAATGAGTCCTCAAAGTAACCCACTGAAAAATGACCTGGAGCAAATGGTTTCCGTCTCAGTTTCACGTGAAGCGTCTGAATGTTCAAAGAGAAGAATCTGCACTCTTCAAGGTACCGAGCTTTATCGTCGACAAAAGAATCTGCTTGTTATCCAAATCCAATTGCCGAATGAAATCCCGAAGCACGCCAGCTTTGCCCTCGTTCCCACGATCTCGCCTTGTAATCAAGACAAATGAGAAACTGCAATCTGTGGCGTTCAAGATCTCAATGACTTCGCTCACCCTCCGGTCTGTGTCGACGTAAGAAAGAATTGCTACGAACAATGACTTGTTCAAAGTCTCTCCCAACTGAACCGTCTTTACAACGGTATCAACACACTCCCGCGGAGCACGACGGAAAAGATGAGCGTCGCCTGTTCGGCTTCGATTGAAGACTTGATGCCAATCGATAAACAAGAACTTTGATGCCCTTGTGACTCCTCGTAAAACCAAATGATCCACTGAACGAAAGACAAACTCTGAAGTGGGTGTCCACAATAGACAAGTGCCACCAGCTCCGGGCGCGGATGCCAAATTAAAGGTTTTGGGATTCTCTTCCAATCGAGGTCTTACTGATTGGGATGGCGAAGCAGCTGATGGATGCTGTGCCTCGTATTCCTTCTGAATCGCTGGCTTACGGAAATTCGCTCGACCAAGCTCGGACTCGTCAAGGATGAAGGGATAAGAGTTAGACAAAAAGCCTTGTTGCAAACCTCCACGGATGTAAGCTGTCTTTTGACTGCTTCCTCTTCGGCCACCTCTCCCAAAACCGATTAGATCCCAAAGAGTTGAATTGATGTCAGAATATACAGAGTGGGGCACACAAGTGGTTCAGAGATGTTGTCGGCAAAGCCCACAGCCTTACGGCTGATAACCACGAGAACACGACGCCGCAACGCAAATGGCAGTGCAGCCATGCGAGCAACTTTTTTTTGTCGGACACTTGAGCCAAACCCTTGTTGGAATATATATTCTACCCCAGGCTGGCAGGTCTTGAAACTAACGCTCCCGAAACGGAAGCCGGTTTTGAACCCTCGACAGATGTGTATTAACAACATCCTGGGTGAAACCAAGCCTAAATAAACTCTAAACCAACCCTAAATAAACCCTAAACCAACCTTAAAACAAATCCTGACGAAAACCATCATTACCCTAAACCAACCCTTTCAAAACCCTAAACCAAGCCTAAACAAACCCCAAACCAACACTAAGTCAACCCTAAATAGACCCTAAAACAAACTATGAGAAAACCCTGCGGAAACCTTAAACCAACCCTAAAACCAACCCTTAATAGACCCCAATACATCCTGAAACAACCCTGAACCAACCCTAAAGAAACCATGTCACTTTGATGGCCCACGAGGCACGCCCGACGTGGGGGTGGTTGACTCACCACAACACATCACCACACCACCACATCACCACTCATCACGTCAACCGTGTGTGAATTCACGGATGAAAACACATTTGGGCGCGAAACCCACCTATGTTTGTTTGTCGGGTAATCTGACTTCTAGTATCGCCGAAGAAGGGTCTCTGTTTCAGCGGGTGCGGGCCTCGATCTGGGAAAGTTGTCGACAAACAGCGCACAGGACTGTAGCGAGAGCTCGATTTGCGCTTCCAAAATTTTCCAAATGGTAAAAAAAAATGCGGTGCGCGGAGCACTTTTGGAAGATCAAGTCCGCAAATTGTGCACGATACTGCTGTGTGACAAAACGCATTGGCACGCCTGCGCGCAGCAATGCAGTGATCAGTGAAGAAGTAGCTCAACAAAGAGGTAGCTCATTCATAAATTTCATTGATTCATGAAACCCTTGGTTCATTGATTCACTGATTCATTGAGTCATTGATTTATTGATTCATGGGTTCACTGATTCATTGGTTCATCGATTCATTGATTCATTCAGTCAGTTGTGCATGGATTCTCTCATGTCCTGGCGTTGATGCACCTCACAACTTCACCACTTCACTGCTTCTGCTTTTAAAAGGCGTTCCTATAGGCCACCTTCTTCCTATAGCCATTCCCAAATTTTCGAGACTTCCGCCCCGGCGCGGACCGCGCAGTATCTGGCATATACAAATATGAATTGCTGGTATCCCCCCTGCCGAACCCATCATGTTTTGGGCTGAATTATATGTTTCCACTTTGATTTCTGGGCACCGGTCACACCAAGAAACAAGCAAGAGTTAACAGGAAAGAAGCAAAAGCTAACAGGAAAGAAGCAAAAGCTGACAGGGAACAGAAAACACCAACCCAGGGAATGGAAAACACCAGGGAAAGAGAAACACCAAGCCTGGAATAGAAGACACAGGGAAAGGAAAACCGCAGGGAAGGAAAAGCACCAACCAGGGAAGGAAAAACACCATACCCTTGACCTCACTGTGGTCTGACTCTGCTAGTGGGTGACCGATTCCGTCTGGTCTCCCAGGAGTGTCATAGTACAAATGACTTTGATGAAAGAAATAGAAACGCCCAAGCAAAATCACAATCACATCAACAACAGCTATTGTGACTCCTGTGAGCAGTTGATGTGGTGTTGTAGATTGTGGTATGCCGGGCTGTATACACTATTATAAACAATCCGCAAGTAGTCGCCCCACTTGGGATCATTTACAATAGCCCCCTGTTTGAATTAAACTTCTGGTTTGCAGTTGGGCCTGGGTCAACACCCTCCACCCCTAGTGAAAACCAGAAAGAACTGACAAGGACCATTCATCATCAAGAGAAACATTGTCCTATACGTTATATCATAGATCTGCCATGGATGTTGATTCGTCCCCGGGGATTGTTTGATCCCACCTTAAACCCCAACAGCTCGCCATCTCTCCCTTCGACTCGCTCAGCACGTGACGCGGCACAGTCAAGTTCGCTGCCAGCAGTTCAGCCGAGAGGTTTTCATAGGCAGCAGCCTGTGGGGAGCGATCCATGGGCTTGGTCTTTGCGAAAATCCGATGCTGTTTGGGATTTGATGTCAGTTTTTTTTTTTAACCACCAAGAGGCAATTAGAAGTATCACCTTCTCCCTTTCAGTATCTCCAATCAAGATCTGGTGAAGATGTCAAAGATTCAGAGAAGCTACTGTAACCCACAGTCGCGTGGGTCGACAAACCGTTTAAGCAAAGACCCATGATTTGGCGGGCCACAGCTCTGTGATGATCCCCAGAAACTCTCCGGATGAGGAATGGATGTGTTCATGTTGGGGTTACCGGTCATCATTTCTTGTTGTCTAAAGAAATGTGTCAGGGCAATGTCTTGCACTGGGATTGGGTTTAGAACTGCACCCAGCTGCGGCTGCAATTACCCAATCATACATTTGATTTTAATAGTGACCCCAGAGGATTAGTGATTTGATTTATCATTATGTTCATCTGACAAGTGGATTGTATAGTTTTGTCGGCTGCTACAAAAAAAGAACACCTCCTTCCATACGGTCGCGGGACCCTGGGACCCACCATCGTAACTCCCCACGTGCCTCCACTTGGAAGCCTCGAAGGAAGCGACGATGCTCTGTCAGCCGCAGCTCAGACATGCCAACCTGCCATTGCTTGGATTTGTCAAGATGAGGCCCCCTAGATACTTAAGTTACTAAGTTGGTTTATAACTAATGTAACTAGGGTCCACCCACTTTGCAAACGGGCCAGTAAAAACATACATATTCCCAGTTCCCTATTCAGGGTGGATTCACCTCCTATGAAAATCATGCACATCTTCACCAGGACTGGATCCTAAATGTTGATCCATGACCATGTTTGGATGGGAGAAACACTTCACCTGGAGAACACCAAAAATATTGCAATATAACCAAGCAAAAACATGAATGTTGAAAACCATGTTAAGCCTGCTTTGGCAGAGGAGATCTGATGGGGCGTCATTTACATATATATATAATATATATATAATATAATATATATAATATATATATAATATATATATATAATATATATATTATAAATATACATACATACAGTAGTTGGAATCATTATCCCGTTTTTGGGGCTGCGTTTTTGTTGGGGTTGAAAATAATCCCAGCTGAAAACACCAACCAGCTTCTGATATTGTTCATGTTCTGTGACACTTCTTTCAGCAAACCGTCACTCACCTGAAACAAATCACTGTAATGAAAAAAAAACGCAAAAATGATTTTTCGAACCAAAATCCATTGAACTTTGCAGCACCACTGGTGTTTGTTGGGCTTTCATTTTCCCACCACTGCATCTGCATTTTCGCAGCGAATCGGCCTCGCTGATTGTGGGTCTGATCTGCTTAGCGATGACTTCCTTTCGGGAAGATGGGAGAACAGGTACCACATATGAAAAAATGGTCGATAGATCGTCAAGAACTGTGTTGAATTCATGGTTTATATACACTAATCATTCTGAAATGGTGATATTTGGCCAACATAAAA
>CAMXCT020000219.1:12500-15000 GCA_947184155.2 Cladocopium goreaui | reverse complement strand
TCAAGACCGCCTTCAAGCCGCTTTGCCCGCCTTCAAACCGCTACAGGCCCCAGCTTTCTGTTTCTAAGGGCGTTCAAGACTGCCGTTTGCCCGGCCTCAAACCCTTCAAACCCCTCAAACCCTCCCGCAGGCCTTTCCAAGGCAACTCTCGCAGCTTCCCACAGGCTTCAAACTTCCGCACGCCTTTCCAAGGCAACTCTCGCAGCTACAGGCCCCAGCCATCTGTTTTTAAGGGCATTCAAGACTGCCGTTTGCTACATGCCCCAGCCATCTGTTTTTAAGGGCGTTCAAGACTTCCCTTTGCCCGCCTTCAAACCCCTCATACCCTCCGCAGGCCTTTCCAAGGCAACTCTCGCAGCTTCCCGCAGGCCTTTCCAAGGCAACTCTCGGCCACAAGAGCCTGTGCCTGTGATTCACCGTTTCTCATAGACTTTCTGTTCTGGCACATGCCATTTACTTTTCTTGCATGGTTTTCCAGCCTGCTTCAAACCCTTCCGCAGGCCTTTCCAAGGCAACTCTCGCAGCTACAGGCCCCATAGAGGCAACTCTCGCAGCTACAGGTCCCAGACACTGCTTCAAACTTCCGCAGGCCTTTCCAAGGCAACTCTCACAGCTACAGGCCCCAGCCATCTGTTTTTAAGGGCGTTCAACTGCCATTTGCCCGCCTTCAAACTGCTACAGGCCCCAGCCATCTGTTTTTACGGGCCAAACCCCTCAAACCCTCCCACAAGCCTTTCCAAGGCAACTCTTGCAGCTTCCCACAAGCATTTCCAAGGCAACTCCTGCAGCTACATGCCCCAGACAATGCTTCAAACCCTTCCGCAAGCCTTTCCACAGCAACTCTCGCAGCTACAGGCCCCGGCCATCTGTTTTTAAGGGCGTTCAAGACTGCCATTTGCCCGCCCTCAAACCACTACAGGCCCCAGCCATCTGTTTTTAAGGGCGTTCAAGACTGCCGTTTGCCCGCCCTCAAACCCCTCAAACCCTCCTGCAGGCCTTTCCAAGGCAACTCTTGCAGCTTCCCGCACGCATTTCCAAGGCAACTCTCGCAGCTACATGCCCCAGACAATGCTTCAAACCCTTCCGCAAGCCTATCCATCCATCCATCCATCTATCTATCTATCAATCTATCTATCTCTCTCTACAGGAACCCCCCAAATAGGGGGGTCGGCGGCACCAGGGCGCTAGCCCATTCTATATTTATATATATATATATAAGATACCTAGATATAATACCCAACTAGTATTATATAATTATATACTTATCTGCAATGTAGTATATTCATGGGTCGTCCACTACCTATACTCCTTACAGCGGGTATCTTTAGGGTTTCATTCAGGGTTTCATTTAGGGTTTCTTTGGGGGTTCATTTACATTTTCTTTAGGTTTCATTTAGGGTGTTATTTTGGGTTTCTTTAGGGTTTCAATGAGGGTTTCATTTAAGGTTTCAAACATGGTGTGTTGCGGTCATCCATCCCACAATGGGAATCCAAGAATAATGGGTATATATATATATATATATTATATATATATATCCCTAGTACATGCTGGTAATGGATTGATGACCATCCCACAATATGTTAAATTATGTTAAATTTAACCAAGACTTTTCCATGGCACATATATTTTACTTGTATACATCCATCAAACCAATCACAATCATAGTGTCAATCCGTCACTGCTATGACAGTCCCACTACATCTGAAGGTGGCGACTGGTGGATTTTTGCGGCATCTTCCTAAGAAAAGTTCTCTTTCGTCGGTGCCAGCTAGAGCAGCATCAGAACTGCTACAAGTAGTCAGAGACAACACTGTTCCCTGCAAAATTATCCCCCTTTTGCATCTTCCCTTTTCTTGCCACTTGAACACTGAAATTCGACTACCCCAAAAAGTGGGCCATGGTTGGGCAAAAAAATGCTTTCCCCAGAAAATGACCTGAAAAACTGGCAGGTCTTCCGGTTTTCTATATTGAAAGCATGCTAGTTTACTGGAGCAAGTCTCCTGAACATGTTCGCCACCCCAAGCTTCTGCGCCTTGGACATGACGCTCTGCTGCACTCTGCCGCACTCATCAAGCAACCAGATCGATCGCTTCCGAAACATGGACGGCGCTGCAAATGTCGCAACACACAGGGCTCCCAAAGGTTGGAAAATGCCTGTAGAGTGATCACTATACTATAGCATGTTTTATATAGATAGGAACACAAGCAGTCTTGACATCAAGAACCTACAAGCAGAGTCTCCATGATATTGTTTCGTTGAGCTGGCGTGTTGTGTCTACATCCATTGGATCGCCTGGGAACAGACTCTCCAGTGGGACCTACGCGGCTTAGACTTGTAGCTGAGAGAACTTCAGAAAGACACGGCCTGTGCAAAACAGGCCTGGACGTGCAAAGTCAACCAGCCAAAGACAGATCAATTCTCGAGGCATCTCGAGGCACTTCCAAACAACGAACCAACACAGACATTGAGCTTCGTCCCAAACGTGTATTCCTTTTGTC
>CAMXCT020000219.1:0-7500 GCA_947184155.2 Cladocopium goreaui | reverse complement strand
TTCATATTACTACTACAAATCTAATATAATATCTAACAACGCACATGTGTCACATTTGAGTCACATGTTCTGCAAATTTCCACCGTGCCAAGGCACTTGTGTCCACAACACGTAAGTCGCAACAGCCGAAACGAAGGCATGGGCTCCCGGTTTTGCAGCAACAGTCAAGTTCAATGCCTACAGCGAATGCAAAGGACAAGCCACCCTCTCAATGCATGGATATGTATGGATATGTGAGATATCTATAGGATATACATGGGTCATTAAATTAAATGTCCCCATTGAACATCACCCAACCATTACGTATATGGTCTATAATGGCTACTATAAGGTGATGTCCAATATACCCAAAATGGGACAGTTACCAACCCCTGTCAGGATCTAAACGCATCTAAGTTACAGCAGCACGTATCCTTCTCTGCACAGCCGATGTGAGGGCCACACAAACAGCCCTCATAGTTGCAAAAGCAGCCTTCAAGGATGATGACCTGACAAACGAAATGGAGAAAAAAAAATGTACCGTACAATAACCCCACCCACAACTATATATGTATATATATATACACATTATATTATTATATATATATACATATACATAATTATATATATATATATAACTATAGATATAATTATATATATATATAATTATAGATATAATTAGATATATGTATAATCATATATAATTACGTATGTATATATATAGAAAATAGAAGTGCGTCCAGGATCTGAATCAGGTTGTGTTACCTCCTTAATTTCCAGGTTTCCCACATTTCTATCTATTTGGGGATTGCTAGATGTTGAAATAGACAATATATGAAGATATGGAAAAACAGTAGTGTCGACAGTTTGAAGAGATTGAAGGCAACCTTAAGCACATGGCAGGTTTTGCTGCAATGGCCGGTGATGACATGGCATGAAAAATGATCTGCCGCTGTTTCACTGGTTCACTGGCACGCCCAGCCTGACTTTCATCGAATGATTCCATCTGCATTCGCACCTGACGAGGTGGGTTGACGGGAACCACCTGAGGAGCTGCCATTGGAACAGTAGCAAGATTTCGCAGGAAGTTGGAAGCCAATTGTGTGTTGCTGTTTTGAGCCGAATCTCCAAGTTGAGGGTTGTTTCGAGCATGCCAAATACATCTAAATACCATAGTAAGAACAACACATTGCTCCATGTTCAGCAAGAGAATCAAACAAAACCAAGAAAACAAGCGTTGATTTGTTGCGCAACACTGCACATTGCACGTGGTCGAACGCTTGCAGAGGACAAATCATCCGCATGTGTGTGTGTGTGTGCGTGCGCGTGCGTTTCTTGTGTCAAAATCTGTTGGGATTTCAATCATCACTCTGAAGTCTTGAGAGATTGGTGGGCGATTTTTTGCGCCGCCCTGCCCTCCCCCCCCCGATGTCACAATGTGTTGGAGCCCATCCACTCTCTTCCCCAATCAACCCCTATGATCCTCAGCATCCAAACATCCTCAGTCTTTGCAGAGGTGATGCACGCATTGCCATGGACCAACTATTGCAAGCAACAATGGCCCAACAGTGAAAGGTTCAAGCCCAAGTGGAAGGTCTCCAATGACTCACTTCGGGGATGACTTTGCAATGCATGCATGTTTTACGAATAATGCGTGTGTATAAATTTAACATAGATATAATATATAATGTATATATATATATATTTATTTATTTATTCATATTATGATATTGTTTCAATTTGATTCAATTTATTTTCTGCAAAAAAGGCAATCTATACCCATAGAAAATTATCACCGGCACGTGGATACTGGGGACATGGCGACTTGCAGCAACACATAGCAAATCATAGCAACATCTGTATCACAGCGCATCCACAAAGTGAGCGGGGGCACAGCAACGGAAACCTAAACAGCGGCCTTTGGCCTCAGGGTGCCGACCACGGCGATAGCTACTGCGGGCCAACCTGCACGAACAGGAATAAATTGAGTTCCAGGACCAGTTGAAGGAAACTGGAATATATGGACGATTATCTTGGAACATCTTGGTTTGTTTTGTATACATGCACTCAAATAACCTCACCAGCCAATTCCTGGCTTTTGGGATGCAGCTGATTGCATCTGCCCGTGATTGCCCATGTTTTAAAGCCAAGAGGCGCAGCGGGGCCGACCCAACTGCCACCGCGCTCGCTCTTTAGGGCGCCCTCCTCCTCTTCAGCGTTCCAGGCATCTTTCAGGCTGGCCTGCCCGCGAGGCTCGGATAGCCAGTGACAATCAGTGACAGCACCCCCAAGTTATGGCAAGTTTAGTAGGGAAACTGATCATTAATCATGATTAAGATTAACCAATGGATTATATAGGGATCCTATGTTGAACACCTTCAACCAACCGAACTCGGGGACAAAAGTCATTTGCTGCCCGCCTCGGTGCACAGCACCCCCAAGTTATGGCAAGTTTAGTAGGGAAACTGATCATTAATCATGATTAAGATTAACCAATGGATTATATAGGGATCCTATGTTGAACACCTTCAACCAACCGAACTCGGGGACAAAAGTCATTTGCTGCCCGCCTCGGTGCACATGTAGAAATTGGTGTGGTAAGTGTCGCGGCACCATTGCCAAACATTGCCAGCCATGCCTCCCAAACGCCACGAGAACGGGCCGAAAGCGGGTGAGAGAAGATCTCAAGCATGATTATAGCAGCAGAATGTAGCAGATTAAAATGTGAAGGGGCAATACTACCACCACCCATCAAAAAAAATGCCCTTGAGCCATCCAGATCATCCACTGTCAAACAAAAGAATGCCAGTTCCCCCCACAAACCACACAAAAATCAGTTTTCAGTTCTCCTCCCAGAAGAAAGACCAAGGAGAAAAATGTCTTCCAATTTCCCAAAACATCCAGCGCACCTCGGAGTCCAAAGGGTGACACTCCCATCAAGACATTCACCCCGACCAAGGGTAACTCCTCCAGGGGAGTAGCCACATGCGCCGTGACGTTGCCCTTGCTGTCGTAGGTGCTGGCATCCCAGCAGACGTTCAAGAGATCAGGGGTGGCATCCTCCAGGGCGAATCAAACAATCGAAATTGGCGATTTCATGAGAATGAACCAAGAAAAAATGCTGGTACCATGGGATATATGGGATATATGGAGATATACAATGGGGATACCCTCCACTGAAACATGGACCGCAATTAAAAAATCTCGGTTAAATCCATGGAAATCCCGGAGATCTATGAAGGGAATTGTCCCATGTTACAAGAGGGCAAACCCGCCATAGATATTCTTGGGGGAATTGTTGGTACTTATCCCCCAGGGGGTAATAGCTTGGTAAATTGGCGGAGGTGTATTTTGGGGGTTGCCACATTAAGAAGCCAACGGAACTGCAAATTCGGTTTTGGTTAGTCTTAAACCACGCTATCCATTTTGGGTGTCCAATAACATTGGCACATACACATACCATCACATACCTATGTCGTCACATATCTAAATACCATCCATTCAGATGCGTTGACCTCACCCCGTGTCCTCATCTCCCCACGGGAATTGGAGCGTTTCCTGCCCCCGCGCGGCATATTCCCACTGAGCTTCCGTGGGCAAGAAGTGGGCGCTTGCAGCACTCCTGTAGTTGCGCCAATCCTGTCCATGGGCCTTGGCAAACCGGACGCAGGGGCCAGTGCGGAAACATGAAATGGTTGTATCTAGAATGTTTTTTTGGGGGTTGGGGGAGTGGGGCGAAACTAAGGATGATTCATGATTATTCCCTTCAAACATTTAGTTGTCGGTGATAATTCAATCAGATTCGCAGATTTGGGGTTCCCTATTTGGTGATGACTCATAAGCCGAGCTGCCCACAGAGCATAGGCATTGGCTCCATACCAAGAAACCAAGATCATGGGCCAATTGGGTGGCACTCCCATCTTGACCTCACGTCCGACGGGTCGGAAGATAAGGCGTCGCATGAATGGATTGGTGGCGAACCAAACGAAAATTCTCCAAAGTCAGGAAAGAGAAAGTGAAAACAACCACAAACTGTTTGCAAGTCAAAAGTGTTGCATAGCTATTGAACGATTTGGGCTCATGGCTGCCAGGTCTTCCGGGCCTGCCAGCCATCCTCACCCAGGGTCAAGGGCAAATGAGCACAGCGCGCATCTTCCGCAGGCAGAAGGCACCAATCGAACAGCTGGTCTTGATTAGGTTTTGCGGAGTTCAAGAAACGCGCGTATGCACCCAAACTCACCTGACAGGTCGAGTGAAGCCCAACGCAAAACAAAACCTATAGATGGTCAATCGGTCAATGGGGGGTTATCATGCCCACTTCGAAGGAGTTGAACTTGAAAAAGAACTGAAATCATCTAACCTGCCCATTGGTTGGTTGAGTTATCTCACTTTTTTTATGCAGATGAATCCAGCATCATGTCTTGAAACCGCCACCCAGTCACAGGTTCGATGTCCATCAAGAAAGTGCTCAGCTCCACCATGTGCGAGGGTCCTTCGTTTTCGCGGGCCGAAGGGCAGCTGGTGTCATCGCCAATCCGCGCCTGGCCCCCGGGGATAAGAACACTTTCCATGCCGTCGCGGCTGCGCATGTAGCGGGAGGCATCACCTGAGCAATGTTCAAAACCTAACATCTCCATTATACTGGTTGGTTCATTGGGGTTCCCAAAATGGATCATGATCATTCTCCAAATATATATATATATATACAGAGATAGAGATAGATATAGAGATAGATAGATAGATAGATAGATAGATAGATAGATAGATAGATAGATAGATAGATAGATAGATAGATAGATAGATAGATAGATAGATAGAGATAGAGACAGAGATAGAGACAGAGATAGAGACAGAGATAGAGACAGAGATAGAGACAGAGATAGAGACAGAGATAGAGACAGAGATAGAGACAGAGATAGAGACAGAGATAGAGACAGAGATAGAGACAGAGATAGAGACAGAGATAGAGACAGAGATAGAGATAGAGATATAGATATAGATATACATATACATATAATTACATATAATTATATATATAGATATGATATAGATATAGATGTAGCTATAGATATAGATGTAGATGTAGATATATACACATATTGGGTAGCAGAACGATTGTCAACCAACAGGGGTTTAGCAGCCGCTGCTCACCTGCAGGATGATAAGCGCATGGCGCCACTTCACCAGTAAAGGTGGTCAATTGGGTGAAGGGAACGGAGGTCAATGTCACACCTGGTTGAGCAGTACTCGCCTCGGCTGTTGCACCGACACCAAGTGACAAGACCCTTCAAGCTGGTTGATATTCGTATCCGGCAACCCGCCAAAAAAGAGACAAAGTATGATGCTGTGTGATTTGGATGTGTATTTGCATATTATATATATATATCTGTGTGTGTATGTGCGTGGTTGTGAGTGTGCACATGTGTATAATATATAATATGTAAAAAAGATAAATACGCGGCCCATCAACTTGTGAATGTTTGAAAGATCCATGTTCGTGTCTGAAAGTTCCCAGTGGCGCTTTCCACGCTCTTGGTCCTTTGAGTCTTGGGCAGGTCAACAATAGCCTGCGACAATTGCTCGATGGTGGGGTTGTCAAAGACCAGGCGCGGGTCAATCTCCACCTCCGGGAACTCCCGTCCAAGCTCGAAGGCATCCATAATGATACACCTGGAGTCAACCAATGATTACCCTCCGGATCATCAAACATTGCAGTGGAAAATCCCCGAATAAATGAGCATTTCAATGGAACAATCATCTATAAATGGGCCAGAGGTCCATTGCAAAGTTTGAGCACCGCTTGTTTTTGGATTCCTGGAGATACCCTCTGAAAAGAGAAATCCTGTGAGGCATTCGTCAAAAGAAGCACTGTAATAGCAAAGATCATACTCTCACTTGGTGGAAGCGTCTGTTACCTATATAGCATAAGAGTATATATATATATATATTTAAAAAATATATATATAATTATATATATAATTACATATAATTACATATGATTAAATATGATTTTATATAATTATATATAATTATGTATAATTATATCTAAATATATATATATATCTCTCTCTTTGTGTGCGTATGTATGTATTCATTTACTTGTTTGTGCATTTATGCAAACATGTGTATATATAATATACACAGTGTGTGTGTTCATGTGTCTATGTGTTTATTCATTCATCTATGTGTTTATTCATGTCCTACTTTATTTATCGTATTCAGTATTCAATACATTTACTTATCTAATTTGCTCAATCATTTACTTTGTATATAGCACAGTATGTGTTTACTGTTGTTCTTTGTCAATTTGTCAATCTACAAATAATCATCGCACCTGGAATCCCTTCGCAGCAGGATGTTATCATCCGGTCGCAGTAGCAGCTCTGGATCCTCGAGGTCAAAGTCCGTGGGGTCGCTCAACTTGCGACTCAGCGCAGCGTCGCCTTCCTCGTTGGCCGTGCGTTCATTGAGAACGCGCGAGACCTTCTGCATCACCGATTCCAGGACATCCTAAGGTTGTAGAGGCAGAAGCTGCCTTTGGGATATCAAATTGCCCTGGAATATATATATATATATATACATGTATACATACATACATACATACATACATAGATGTATGTATGTATGTATGTATGTATGATGTATGTATGTATGTATGTATGTATGTATGTATGTTATGTTATGTTATGTAATGTAATGTAATGTAATGTAATGTAATGTAATGTTATGTGTGTGATGTATGTGATGCATGTTATGTATGTTATGTATGTTATGTATGTTATGCATGTTATGCATGTTATGTATGTTATGTATGTTATGTATGTTATGTATGTTATGTATGTTATGTATGTTATGTCTGTTATGTATGTTATGTATGTTATGTATGCTATGTATGTTAAGTAATGTAATGTAATGTCATGTAATGTAATGTAATGTTTTGTTGTGTTGTGTTATGTTATGTTATGTATGTATGCATACATACATACATACATACATACATACCTACATACATGCGTTTATATCTGTGTTATTTATTCACTTACATAACTTACATATTTATTTGTTTGTTTGCATCGCATTTTTCAAAATGATATCCATACAAATATTTTAAAAAATAAGAAAAATGAATTAATAAATGAATAAAAATATAGTATGATACAATATGATATTTAATGGTATAGATAGTATGATTCTGTATGTATATATCTGCGTGTGTGATACCATCTCCAAGCGGAAAAAAAAAATCTAAAAGTTGCAATGTTCTATGACCAACATCTTTGAATCATATGGGTTTGATCCATATTTGTTCCCCTTCTTTGGGCAAATGGAGTTCACTGTCAACCTGACACCCTAAGGTAAACCTGCCCCCCACCCCGGCACTCATGAAGATCAACAGGCAACTCCCCTACTTTGCTAGTTGGTGGTTTCACCTCGTCCCTAGAAAATTAGTCATTGGTGATCAATGGTGATCCTCCTCCCAGGTAAGGACAGAAGATGCCAAACATTGAAAACACCAAGGAA